>JAESUZ010000890.1:0-218878 GCA_017311185.1 Proteles cristata cristata
ATTTTGCAATCCTATCTTAAGAGCTACAGGTTAAACAATAGCCTACACTTACCCACTTGGGCCACTAGGTGGTGCACACATATGTCTGTGAACTGTAGGTTAAGCGGGCTTGTCACCAGGTTAGATTTAATTCATCACCCCAGGGGTAGTACAGACAGTAGGAGCAGTTGGGGTCTAGGAGAGACAGTGATCCTGTGGGTGGGAGTAAAAGAAGGAATGTCTCCCACAAGAAGTGGATAGCCAGTCTGTCTGTGGAGATGGTAGGAACAAAATCATAAAGGCAAAGTAAGCCTAAAGACATGGCAGAGGGAAAGTCCTGTGGAGGAAGGGGCATGGTTACTTTCCAGGCTGATTAATTCTTACCTAACAGGGCTGTGGTAGAGGGAATGATAGAATAGTTGAATCATTTGAACCAGATGACATAAAACATTCCCTCCAGACTTTTGTGGTGGCACTGGAGATAGAGAGGTGGAATGACAGTTTTACCCTTGAGTAAGGACCTCCCTCTCTGGAGAGAAACAGAAGAAACAGTTAAAACAGAGCATGATACAGAAGTTTGTTTTACAAGATGCATTGGAAGAGCAATGTGTGAACTATTCTGTTGAAAGGAAAGAAAGGGCTTAGGTTTGGAAGTTGGCATGCAGAGAAGATCTTATGGACATCTTGAGCAGTGAGAGGGGAGCTCCATGAAGATCAAAGGTCATGGAAGATCAGGCAGAGAGAATGGCATGAGCAAAGGCATGGGGGGAGGGTTAAAAGAGAATAATGTGGATTTCAGGAATGCTTCAGTTGCATTTAACAAAAGCTTACTGAGGGCTACTGTATGCCATGGACGAAATAATATATCTTCTAGGCCCTTACGAAGCTCTCCAACTAGTGAGAAAGACACACATCCACTAAAAACTGCGATATGAGAGGGAAATAAAATGTGGTCCCTTTTACATTCTCACTCTGCTCTTCTAGCCCCAATGCCCAATGCTCTGGCCATGGGAATTCTCAGGGAACTCTTTACACCAGAAGAGGGAGCCCACAAGCATAACACCTAGTTTTACTTGACTGTACCTTTCCCTGAAGGTGTTTCACTCCCCCTCATTTTACAGGTGTGAAGTTTGAGGCCAGAGACATGCAAGAAATTATCCAAACCCCACAGAGATGCCAAGACAGAGGGCCCCGTCTGTCTGCCTCCAATCATGTTTTCTTCCCTTTTTTTCTCCAGTGGACCCTGGACACAGTGTCACTATTTAGAAATAGCTCTTAATTAGGAAACAGACACTTCTCAGATAAATAATCTTTCACCAACAGCAGTCATCACAAAGTAAAGCTTATGGAAAAACATAAGGATGTGTTGTTTTCTTTTCTCATGCATGAGAGGAGTGCTGAGCCACACAGGTTGGCCTTGGCAAAGGCAGCTTGAGCCACTTGTGCTACTGGCCTGGTTCTGTGTTTGGGAGGGAAGGCAGTCTGGCTCCAGCATTCCTTCCCGCCTGTGTGTGTGGGTGTATGTTTCTTTTCAGAACGAGGATGTATATTCACAATGTAGGTCAGTGACATCTTGGTGTTGCATTGTTTGCTTGAAAATGTCAACTGGAATGAGTTATGAGCTGGCAGGAAAACAGTGATGTTGATTGAGAAGTCCTTGAGGACTTCTTTCAGGCTCATGAGAAGTCATTGAAGTAAAGGGTACAGAGATCTTAAAGAGGTTTTGACTGGGACAGATCAAAGTTAAATAGAGGAGGAGAAAGACCATGAGGGCAAGGAGATTTGAGACCATGTCTCATGAGGAAAGGACAAATGGACTAGGCATATTTTGCCTGGAGAGAAGACACAGATCTTCTGATGTCCAAACTCTTGTCATGGGCTGAGGCAGCTAGAAACAGTGATGATGTCATAAGGAAGCAGCTTTTAACCCTGCTCGAAGTAGAGTTATCCAACTGATAAGAAGGAATGAGCTCCCCATCAAGAAAAGATGAAACAAGCAGTTCATACAACTGGTGGAGCCATTGCAGAAGGGATTCCTGACCTGGTAGCAGGTCAAACTCAATGACCTTTGAGCTCCAAGTATCCATAATTCTATGAAAAAGGAAGAGGTAACTTATATAAACCAAGGGTCACATGGTCTATAGTAATAACAACAATATCAATACTGAATGCCTTTTTGCTGAGTATCTATTAAGTATCAGGTACCATCATAATGATTTATGTACACTGACATATTTGGAGCTTTCAAACCAGCATTAGAACTGACTGAATTCTAATCCTGGCCCTCCCATTTAATGAAAAGGTGGTCTTGGGCAGATAATTTTCCTCTCTGAATTTCATGCCACTTCTTTGTATAATACCAACTCTGTAAGATTGCCAAGAGTATAAAACAAAATGACACATCAAAGCACCTGGTACTGTGCCTGGCCTATAGTTGGCACTAAAAACAATGTTGCTGCCTTCTCATTTCTGCTTAAGCAGAATTTCAATAAGCCATTCTCCATTCTTGGAGAGAGACAAAATAAAGAGGAAAATGAAGATAAGGTGAAATATGGCAAAGGATCTATTAGAAAAAATATTGGGTAATCAGAAGCTACTACAATTTATAGCCTAGAGTAATCATTTTCATTTGCTTGGTCCCCTTTGGAGAAAAGAAATACAGATTTCCAGGACTAGTTATGGAAAATCAAGTGTGCTAAAGAGAAAGAAGTCATTTGGGCCTTAAGGAATCCTGACTTAAGTCTTTGAGTTACTCACTGCCCCACATGCAACCTCCAGTACCCACTTCTCCATCCTCAGGTTCCCGTGACATCCAGGATAAAGCTTCCCTGTAGGTATGCTGTGATGTGGGACAAGTCTACTGAGATACTGATCTCCTCAGCCCTTGGGGTAGCCAGGGCCAGTTGCCTGCAAACATAAGCAGCCTCATCCATATGGACTAGTGTGACAGGCAGATATTATTTGCTATGATTGTTATATGGTACAAAGATATGAGGATTCAGTTAGAGAAGAAATGGTTTCATCATCAGTAATTAAAATTGCCGTAGCATTGCTGAGCAAATTAAATAAACCAAGGAGTACCTTGGTTAGAAAGGAATATAAGGAGGGTGACGGTGATGTAAGGACCCAAGCAAAGAGGATTGCCAAGGTATGAGATACTTAAACAGTGTGGCCAGTGTGAACAAAGGCCGTCTCATACAGAAGAAATGAGCTCATGGCCTTTCCCTAAGTATAAAAGTATAAAATAGATTTCACTGGAAGACCTCTAAGGGCTCTCACTTCTGACCATCCAAGGATGAATAAAAAAGCCATCCATTCACTTTGTCTCTAGGGTGCAATGCCTCTCTGCAGAATTGTAAGCAAGCACCATATTCTCCTCCTTATGCCTTGCTCTGTGTATCTGAATATCCCTTTTGTGTGTCCATCCTGAGCTGCTAAGCACAGTTTGCTCTTGCTCAATTTAATGATCTCATAGTATGTTTTCTTTTGCAGCAACAGCGGCAACTTGACCTCCTGACAATCACCAGCCCCGGTGAGTAGGTGCAGCCGTTCTGCATTGGCTTTTCCCTTATTTGCCAGAGCGATGCCTGTTTGCCTATCCAAGTGCAATTCCTGCCTTCCTCCTTTGACTCCCTGGATGAACAGCAGAACTCTTGGCGCCGTGAACAATGCTTCTCCCTCCATTCTCTGCCCCCCCAGGCATGCCACCCCCCCAGCTCTGTGCTGCCTCCTCTTGACTCTGCAGATGGCTGATAATCTGATGTTGCTACATATTGCAGGGCCAAGTTCTCCCCAGATCGCTCAATGGGCTCAAATGTCAAGGAAGGGTCTTGGACTCATGAGAAATAAGTTTTGAAATCATGGGAAACAGGGAAGCTCCTGGCAGGGGCATGGAATGGAGGAAGGATGGCTCATGAGGAAAGACTAGTCTGGGAAAGTGATTAGGTTTGCTATTCTGTGCTGATGGTCAGAATAACTCTTGTCTCACTTTAGGGGAAAGTCAAGTTCCCCAACAAAGCTGTGGCCATGGGATTTCTTCCCCTAGGCCGGGTATCTAGCCTAGAGAGTGGTTGAATAGTTTAGTTTTTCCAGAAAGGTATTTTATTTTGGTTTGGGAACTTGAGGCAAAACTAGCCAACAAAAGTTGCTGCTTTCTTGGGGTCCAAGAGGATGATGATGCCAGCACGGTTAGTGAGCATTTAAGAATGGGTGAGGTGGGTCATCTTCATCCATTCGAAATATTTAACAACCATGGTGAACCCCTTGCTGTGCTAGACGTTAATACTTGGGTTACTGGACTAGGGGGATATGGGATCGTGAGGGAGGGGCAAGTGAGGCAGAGTGGTCACATGGCAGGGTTGGGGGCTCTAGAAATGGCTAATTACTGACAAATATGGAGGCATTTCAATATCTTGACATCCAATATGGTTATACCATGGTATCTCTGGCTCTCACCAAGCTTGCCATGCTGTACTTGGGTGCCAACTGGCTCACTTACAGAGATTGAGAAACTGCCCTCTGCAGGCACTATCTTAGCACAAAGGCTAGTCATCTGGTCTCAATCACTGAAGTATTAAACAGTGACTACACATGTCAGTTGGATCTACCCAGATTAGGTGACCTTACTGTATTTCCACCTGATAGAGCTTTTTGAATTTGGGACTTTGCAAGAACAGAGATTAAGCAGTTGGGAAAATGTTTAATCTGTTTTATAGATGAGCTATGTTTATTTAATACATATATGATTCACATACAGAAATTCCAAATCATGGGCTAACATAGCTGGAGTGGCTGACTCATGTGACCTGTGACCTAACAATCCCTCCCCACTAAGGTGTTGGTGAGGGAGTATCTTTGTCCTACTTTGGTTTCTGTCCATTGTAATTATGTACTATTCTACTCCACATATGCTATCCCAGATTGCCTGCTTCCACATTCCAGTCTCATCTGGTTACATCTTGATATGATGCAGATGTATGAATTGGATGGGATTCTTGATATGTCTTTAGACTTTGTTTACTATAGTTCTTTTGTGCTAGTTCTTTCTGTTCCTAATAGCTGCTGCGCAAATTCAAGCAGAGTAGTTGTGACTCTGCGTGTACTCCTTTTGAAGAGCTGTGAAATTACAAAATAATAAGCACTGCCAGAATTTGGAATGGTTTATAATTTTACCTACTTTTATATGTGAAAAAAATATCTCCTGGGTCAAAGCTTCCCAAAAGGTGTATTGTGGCACTGGTATACTGAAAGTAGGCTACCTTTGTGTGATATTATTGTGAGGTATGCACTTATGAGATATTGATCCACTTACCTCTCAGGGACACAGATAGAACCTGGGCAGCTGGAGCCTCCAGGGTGGTAGCCTCACTCCAATGTGCAGGACAAATATCCATACATGCCATGACATGGAAAGGTTGGGAAGCACCATGAGACCAAGTATTATCTGACAACTCTATCGGATGTCAAAAGCACTTTCCTCCATTGCTACTGATTGTCTCTTGCTTTTAAAACCATCCCTATTCCCTATCTCCAGAAGCTGTAGCAGCTAGCAGTGGACTTGCTACCTCTCTGGGGCTGTCAGTGGGAGGTACTAGCTTGTCCGCACTCTTCACAACCATCCTCAACACAGTGCTCAGTCTGATGGCGCCATTCTTCATATACTAAGAGCTTTTAGAGATGCAGGTTGGGAATTTGGAAGCCTTAATAATCTATGTTACCTTCTTATTTTGTTTACTGTGAATAATTTTGAATATACAGAAAAGAATAGAAATATAATGAATACCCTTTATTGCCCTCCCCCCTCCCCACCAAACACCTTAGTTTTATCATATCGACATTAAGCCATCAATGCCACAGAGTCCCCTATTTGAAAATTTTATAGATCTAGTTGAGGCTTTTCTATATTCTTACTGATTGCAACTTTTCCCCTTCACTCTATAGGTAACCACTATAATAAATTCTATTTTTTCTATATCTATATATATAAGAATAAAATAGCTACAACTGGCATTCTTGTACAAATTCCCCTAAGTGATGTCACACTGTAAATGGCATTCTGTGACTTTTCCCCTACTCATTATTATATTGTATAGATTGATTCATGTAGTACATATACTGCTGGTTCATTCATTTTAACTGCTATTTAGTATTCCATATATGATTACATCACAATTTATTTACCCACTTTACTGATCATAATTAGGCTATTTTCAGTTTTTTACAATGGCAAGCAATGTTACTAAGAGTGTTTTTGTGCATGACCCCTTGTGTATAACTGAGAATTTCTCTAGGACATATAGTTAGGAGAGGAATTATTGATTTGTGCATCTTCAAATTTACTACATAATGGCCGGTTGTTTTCTAAGTAGTTGAACAAATACATACTTCCAACAGCAAAGTATAAGCGTTTCCACTTCCTTAAATCCTCAATAGTTGGAATTGTCAGACTTACAAATTTGTATCAGTCATCATGATAAATGTGAAATGATATCCCATTGTTTTTATAATATTTGTTTCCCTGATTACTGATGGGTTGAGTATCTTTTCAAATGTTTACTGACCACTTTGATTTCTTCTTTGGTGAACTGACTTTTCATATCCTTTTTCCATTGAGTTGTTTCTTTTTATTGATTTATAATTCTTTATTATCCTAAATATCAATACTTTGTCACTTATATGCATTGCAAATATCTTCTTCCAGACTGTGGCTTGTCGTTTTTTTTATTTGATTACTAATGTATTTTTACATGGAAGATTTTAAAAAAATTCAATGGATTAGGAGGAACTTAATGGAGGACCATGGGGGAAAGAAGGGGGGAAATAGTGGGGGAAAGGGGGAGAGGCAAACCATGAGAGACTCTTGAATGCTGACAAAAACTGAGGACTGATGGATGTGGGGGGAGAGGGGGGATGGGCACGAAGAGGGGCACTTGTGGGGATGAGCACTGGGTGTTATGTGGAAACCAACTTGACAATAAACTATTTGTAAAAAAAAAAAAAAAAAGACCAATCACCAATAAATAAATGTCTCAAATTAAAAAAAATTCAATGGAGTTAAATTTATCAATCTCTTGCTTTATGAGCTTTGCTTTTGTGACTTAAGAAATCTTTCCCTCCCTGGATATCATATTCTTCTGTATTTCCTTCTAAGAATTGTCAAGTTTTATGTCATACTTGAGTCTTTATCTCATTTTGTACTTATTTTTGTGTATAACATGACTTAGGGATTTAATTTTTTTTGTTTACATTTGGACAACCCATTGTCTCAGCACCATAACAACTAGTGTATCCCTTCTCCCACTTATTAGCAATTACATGTCTGTCATATACAAATTATCCTATTTACAAAATCTGATTCTGAGGTCCCTGTATTATTCCATTGGTCTCCCATGCCTATTCTGAATTAATTCCACAGTGTCTTATTTATAATAAATCTTAATTTTAATGTTATCTTTATAATTAGTAGGGAGAGATCCTTCTCCTTTTCCCTTTTATGGTAATCTTTTAGAAACACTGTTATATGGTTTTTTAAAAATAAAATCCAATAATCCATGTATTCTGACAGGTGAATTTAACCTATTTATATTTATCATAATTACTGATATATTTGGATAAATATCTACCACCATATTTGCACTTTCTATCATTTCTTTTTTTTCTCTTGTCCTGACTTTTTTGGTGTTATGTTTTATATATTACTTGTTTTCCCTTTATCCCATCTACAGATTTGGATGCTATTGATTGTATCTCTAACTTTAACTGATTACCTTTGGATGTACATTTGATTATGTATTTTCTTACAAATCTATAACCTTTCACAAAATTAGTCTTCATAATAAGCTGAATAAAAGGTAAACTAGTTGGGGTAACTGACTGGCTTACCTGGTAGAGAGTACAGCTTTTGGTCTTGGGGTCATGAGCTCGAGCCTACATTGGCAGTAAAGATAATTCAAATAAATAAATAAACTTAAAAAAAAAAAAAAAGACTAGTTGTGGTATGGTGCTGAGACAATGGATTATCCATATGTAAACAATGCTTTAACCACCTATTGAACAATGCCCTGTCCCCACCTAGTTATTATTATTTAAAATTTTAAGTTAAACTTTTGCAAAAAAGAAAAACAATGAATTACTACTGGTACTGAACTAATTTACTTTTCCTACATAGCTTATAAGTTTTGTGTTCGCCTTCTTATTATATATCAAGATTTCCTATGTTACCTTATTAAAGGGAATCTTTGTTTACTACTTATTTATTTTGAGAGACCGAGAGCACATGCACGCAAGTAGGGGAACTGCAGAAACAGAGGGAGAGAAAGAGAGAATCCCAAGCAGTTGGAACCTGATATGGGGCTTGAACTCATGAACCGTGAGATTATGACCTGAATCAAAATCAGCTGCTAAACTTACTGAGCCACCCAGGCGCCACAAAGTGAATCCTTTAATAGCTATCTTAGTGAGAGTCCATGGGCAATCCTTTTAATATACTCATGTCCTTATTTTGACTCCTCTCTGGAATAATAGTTTGTCTAGTTATAAATTCTAGTTTGAGAAATTTCCTTTGTACTATGAATATTTTTAAAAATTGCTTTCTGACATGCATAGTTGCTGATGAGAAGTTTTCCGTTATTTAATTGTTTTTGATAACTTATCTTTTTTTCGTAGGGCTCAAGACTGAAAATCTTAATGTTCTGTTTTTCAGTTGGGGTGGGTTTTGTTTGTTTGTTTGTTTGTTTGTTTGTTTGTTTTTCTTTTGCTGTAGATAGGTGTGAATTTATTTCTATTTACCCTGCTTGGTACTCTGGGTATACTTCTGCCTGAGAATCTATGTCTTTCTTTGATTCTCAGAAATTATTGGCAAAGTTTCTCTTCAAATACTGCTTTTCCCTTATTCTTCTGACTCTTTTCTTCAAGAATTTCTATTAGATGACTGTTGGATTTTCTCAAGTGGCCCACCATGCCTGTTAATTGGTTTTTCATAATTTTTATCATTTTGTCTTACTGCAGTGATTCTGAGTTCTCCACAAGTAACTTGCATTTATAAATTCACTTTTTGACCATGTCTAGTCTAGACTTTTTTCCCTGTCTTTTTCAATATTTCAATGACTATATATTTTTAATTTCCAAGATTTCTAATTTTGTTCATATCCACCTGTTCTTGTTTTATTTCTGCCTATTCTGTTTCATAATTTCTTATTCTGTTTTAATGCCTTCATTTGTTTCTCTGAACATCCTCAATATGCTTATTTTAAAATCTCTGTTCTATAAAATAAGTTTCATCTGGAGTGAATTCAAGTTATAATTGTTAATTTTGTTTAGTATCATTTTTAGCATTTAATTTCCTCATGCATTTGGAAATTTTAATTTGTAAGATCACTTTGAGGAGGAAGTTTTCTGGTTTTCTCTCTTCTCATCCCCGACCACCCCCCAACCCCTACTGTGCTCACATCTCCCTGTGTGGTGGTTTTTGTTGTTAACTCTACCCACCTCTCACCTGGTAAATAGTGGGGATATATCAGATCCAGTGACAAAAAGTCAGCAGAAGAGCTTGGCATTACTTCTGTTTCCTGTGTCTATATTCCTTACCTCCTCTCTAGGCCTGCAGTGCACAGGGGCTATCTTCCAGAAAGTTCTGCAGCAGTCTTTTTTATTTTTTCCCTAGACTCCTTTCAAGACATGAGAGTCCCCACCCCCCCACCCCCCCAGACCTCTAAGCAGAAGATGTAGGGGCACCTGGGTGGCTCAGTTCGTTAAGTGTCTGACTTTGGCTCAGTTCGTTAAGTGTCTGACTTTGGCTCAGTTCGTTAAGTGTCTGACTTTGGCTCAGGTCATGATCTCATGGTCCCTGAGTTTGAGCCCCACATCTGTGCTGACAGCTCAGAGCCTGGAGTCTGCTTCTGATTCTGTGTCTCCCTCTCTCTCTGCCCTTCCCTTGCTCATGCTCTGTCTCTCTTACTCTTTGTTACTCAAAAATAAATAAACATTAAAAAAGAAGAAGATATTGTTTCTGATCCTCCAGAACTTCCAGAGTACTGTTAGTTCCTGTTATCCCATAGGAGGCAATCTTCAGTGCTACTTCCTGCTTCTATGTCCAGATCTCAGCATGCAACTTACCTTTCTCAAGACAACTTACCTTTCACATTTCTGTGCATTTCAGCTTTGTGGGAATATGTCTTCTCACAAGAGAGCCCAAATACATATTTTCATTTCTTTTTCATCTAGTATTACTATTTGATGAGAGTGAATGGGCTCATTGAAGCATGAATTTATTTAGCCATTTGACCCAGAAGTCCAGCTATAGTTTCTTCTTTACATTTTGGAAAGTTTATTCTCCTATAGCCTTTTCAATAAAAGGAAGGCAGTATGAAGAAATATTTTTCTCATCCAAATAAAACTCCTAACCACTAGACTATGAAGAGAGACTATTATTTTTGCACATGTGTATACATATGTAATTTTAAAAATAAAATTCAGATGATACTGTATAAACTGTTTTATAAACTATATAAACTGTTTTATTTGCATGTAGCATGAATATTTTCAATGTTATTAAATATTCTCTAAGAGGAAATTTTATATAGTTGAAAATCATTCTATTACATTTATAATTTATTAAAACTCTATTATATATTAAATTATACCTAATTATTTAATTATAAATCACACCACAGTGAACATTCTTATATAAAGACCTTTGTATGCATCTCTGATTATTTCTCTAGGAAAAATTCCTAGAATGGGAATTACTGAGGAAGGGTGTGCATAGGTCACAGTCATGACAGGCTACATTACAGTAAAGTAACAATGACATCAAAATTGCAGAAGCTTAAAAAAACAAAGGGTTATTTCTCACTTTTGGTACAATACCCCATGGATTGGAGTCAGCTCTGCTTTATACCAACTTTTTTAAAATCTTATTTTATTTTATTATTATTATTTTATTAGGCTCCACGCCCAGTGGGGCTTGAATTTACAATCCTAAGGTTAAGAGTCACATGCTCTACTGACTGAGCCCACCAGGCACCCCTGCTTTACATCATCTCCACTCTGGCACCCAGACCAAGCATTCTTTATTTGGAACATAGCTGGGCATCTTAGTTGGGTCATCTAAGAAGAAAACCTTGAGACAAAGATTTTAGTGCAAGTAGTTTATTTGGAAGATAATCCCAGAGACCTTGGTAGGAAAGCAAGGAAGCAATACAGGAAAATAATAGGAAAAAAGAAGAAGCAAGCTACCACTAAGGGCAACTGGAACTTAATCAAACTGGGGAAACCTGTATGTCAATGTGTAAAATAAGCCTCAGAGTTATCCCTCTGAGGAGCAAAGGAATGAGAGTGAAAGTGGGTGTGTTAATTCCCTGAGACTTCCAATCTGCTCAGAAAGTATGGACATAGCAGATTCTAGTGACCAAAGAAAGCTCTCAGGATAGATTTGCACATGTTGGTGATTGGAATTATTCAACATTGTGCACAATAAGTGCCCTGTGAATGTGTGACATTGCAGGACTGGCCATATGGGTCATCATGGCAGAGGGAAAAGGGAGAAATATAGTGAGCCATGTACTTGCTCTTAAAAAACATTTGGAAGGGGTCACTTTCACGCACATTTCCTTGGTCAAGTCAAGTCATATGACCACTCATAAATTCAACAGGGTGGAGTTGTATACTCTTCCCACGAGAAAGGGAACTGCAGTGACAACTAGAATATTTGGCAACGATTCCTTAATCACACCTACAGAAAGATTTTTACATTCCCATCATCAAGTTAAAAGTGCTGGTCTTAGTTTTTTTTAAAAATAATAGCTTTATTGAGATATAATTCATATGGCATAAGATCTAGCTTTTAAATGCATCATTTAGTGGGGTTCAGTTATATTCACAGAGTTGTATAACCATTATCACTAATTCCAGAACATTATCGCCACCCCAAATAGAAACTCCATTAACAGTCACTTCCTATATTTGCCTTCCTCCATGCTCTAGAAACCGCTAACCTACTTTCTGTCCTCATGGATATGTCTATTATGGACATTTCATATAAGTGGAATTGTACAATATGTGGCCTTTCTTGACTAGCTTTTTCACTTAGCATAATATTTTCAGGCTCATCCATATTGTAGCATGTATCAGTACTTGATTCCTTTTTATTGCCAAATAATATTTCATTTTATGGATATATCACAATTTGTTTATACATTCTTATATTTCATTCATTTCCTTTTTTGTCTGTTATGAATAATGCTGCCATGGGCATTGGTGTATATATACGTTTTGTGTAGACATATGTGTTCAGTTCTCTTGGGTACAAACCTTAGAAACAGAATTGTTGGTCATATGGTAAATGTTAGGACATACATTTTGAGAAACTGCCAAAATATTTTCCAAAGTAGCTGTACCATTTTACATTCTTATCAACAATATAGGACACATTGTAGGATGTAGGACACACTGTAGGACACACTGTAAGACAGGACAGTTGTTACTGTCTATCTTTTGTTTTTAGAGAGAGAGAGAAAGAGTATGCACACATGAGTGAGAGAAGGCAGAGGGAGGGAGAAAGAGCGAGAGAGAGAAAGAGAATCTTAAGCAGGCTCCATGCCCAGAATTGAGCCTGATGCGGGGCTTGATCTCTTGACCATGAGATCATGACACAGGGTTTGATCTCACAGCCGTGAGATCGTGACCTGAGCCCAAATCAAGAGTTGGTCACTTGATCAACTGAGCCACCCAGGCACACCTATCTTTTGATTGTAATCATCCTAGTGGATGTGAAGTAGTCTCTCATAGTTTTTGATTTGCATGTGCCTAATGACTAATGATGTTGAGCACATTTTTTGTGCTTTTTGGCCATTTGTATATCTTCTTGGATAAATGCTTAGTCAAATTCTTTTTCCTTACTAATTTTTAATTAAATTTGTCTTTTTATTGTTGAATTGTAAGAGGTTTAAAATATATATTCTGAGTATAAAGTCTTTTATCAGATATATGATTTACAAATATTTTTTCAAGTGGATCGTCTTTTCATCTGCTTGATGTTCTTTGGAGTAAAAAAATATTTAGTGGTTATGAAATTAAATTACCTATTTTTTTCTTTTGGCACTTGTACTTTTGATATATCTTGGAAAACATTGCCTAACCTAAGGTCACAAAGATGTACTCTTGTGAGTTATTTCTTTTATACGATGTGAGGTAGGGGTCCAGCTTACGTCTTTTGAATGTGTTTGGTTTTCCCAGAACCATTTATTGAAAAGACTGTTTTCCCCTTCTTGAATTACCATGACACTCTTGTGAAATGCTCATAGCTTTTTGATGGTATTTACTAGAAGGACAGTATTTAGGGACTATCTAAATACTGCACTGAGTGCCAGAGGTATGTTAGCACTTTACATATATTTTTTGTAATTTTCCCTACTATCCCATAAGACAAGCATCTCCTTTTCTGTGTTAAAGATGAGAAATGAAAGAGCAGCATAATTATGTGAACTGCCTGCTTGAGCACAGTTAATAAGTGATGGAGTCAAGATTCATATTCAGATCTGTCTGATCCTAAATCCTTTTTTTTTTCTGCTGCTGCTACATATAAATATCATTTCAATTTTAATATTGGTCCATGGACTCTTCTTTCCCAGATGGGATTCAGGTTGACTCACTTTTCTGGGGATGAGGAAGTCCGGAATATCACAATATCATAGTCATTGGGACTTTCCCACTAACTAGGCTATGTCCTGAAGAGACAATTGATTTCCTAAGACATCGTAGAAACCTCAAGGGAAAAAAAAAAGGTCATGGCTAGATTTGTTTCTGATTGGATTGCAAATCTTCTAAGCTTCCTTTTTTTTTTTTTCTTTATAAATAATCCCCTCTTAACCTTGTTGAAGCAGTACCTATGTTGAGTGGTGATAGACTGGGGCTGCTGACCATTACATGACAACTTTGAGCTTAGTCTTTAATTAAAGTCCCCCATGACATAAACTCAACCCCTCTGGAAACTAAAGAAAGAAGAGAGGCCAAATTAGCCATTGTTATGTGCCTCTGACCATTTTTAGAGCCAACAGGAGGCCTGTGGAACCAGTCCAGGGTAGCCAGGACCAGGAGTGAAGCCAAGCCAGATGACTCCTGGCCTCACTGCCAGAAGGTTAGCAGCACAGTGAATATGCAGAAAGTGGCTGGTTCAAAAATTGCATACACGTTGTTAAAACAACTTTAAAGAGATTTTTAAAGAAGAAAAATAAATTACTCTTAGTCCCACAGCCTTAGCACAATACAAAACCTAATTCTATTTATACATTTTCTCTTTCAGTTCTTGTCTATATGCAGAAACATATTTACATAATTGCAATCACGGTACGTTTTTATATACATCTTTTTTCACTTAACATTATTTCATAAACAATCTTCATGTTGCTATGTAGTTTACATACTTACCATCTTTTTATAATAACTTTCTCTATTTAAAAAATTGCACATGACCATGGTGCAAATTTTTAAAAACACAGAGAACTTATAAAGATGAAATATCAGTTATCTCCCAGAGGCAATCACTGTTTAATATTTTAACACATTTACTTCTTTGCCTTTTTTTCTATGCATGTATAATTTTGTTTTACATAGTTGAGATCATGTAAAATATAAAATTTTATCCTGATTTTTCACTTAATATTACAAGAAAAATATTTCCCCATGCCAATAATGTTATATATTTAACTTAAATTCTAGTTTCTCGATGTTATGAATAATTTATAAACCTTTGTGTATACATTTTCCCCTACATTTTAGGCTATTATCTTAAGATAGATTACTACAGATTGAATTACTACATCCATGAGCATTTTATGAGCATTTTAAAGGCATACTTATTTTTAAAAGCTCTAGTATCTTCCATCTTTTATATATAGTCTAGTTTATAAAAATCCACATCCCATTGTTATGTATTCGTGTTATTTCCAGATGTTTTCTCTTATAAATAACTTCACCACAAAACTATTTGTGAAAAAACTTTTCACTTCTTTTATATAAGTTTTTTATCTGGACACTTTAGAAGTAGAATTACTGGGCTAGGGAGCACAAATATGTTTAAGGAATTAATGTGTCTAGTTTACAGCTCATTTTCCAGAAAGCTTGTTTCAATTCATTTTCCCACCTCCATTCCCCAACCTCCATCTTTCATGTCCATGATGAAACACAACAACATTGGGTGTCACTCAGAAAGTTTATTAAATTCATTAAGTAAAATAATTTTGGAAACCTCTAAAGGCAAGGAGAAACATGTTTTGTTTATTTTCCTGGTCCCTGAGACAAACTGAGTGGCATGTTCCTAGGCTCTTTGTCCTTGGAAATCTGTTACAGATGCCATATCCCAGTACTCAGGTGGGAAGGCTAACGAGAAGGGTTCAAGGACCTCATTTTAGCATACAGGTGGGTGGGCTGAGATCAGGGGAGGGGAATTGGAGGTGTGGCATCCAAAGTCACCTCAGCTGATCTGCATGATGGAAGTCAGATCAGGAAGGAGCTGAATACAGGCCTCAGACCTAGACGAACTGGAATTCAAGATATAAATGGTAAAATTAAGGCACAGGAACTATATAAGTAGGTATCTTTAATAACAGCCTAAATTGGGTTGGCATGCCTGGATATCTCCATTGGTTAAGTGTCCAACTCTTAATTTTAGCTCAGGTCATAATCTCACAGTTCGTGGTTTCGAGGCCCTTGCTGGGCTCCAGGCTAACAGTAGGAACGTGCTTGAGATTCTTTCCCTTTCTCTCTCTGCCCCTGCCCCACTCACTCTTGCTCGCTCTCTCTCAAAAATAAATAATAAAACATTAAAAAGAAACAACCTAAATTAGCTTAAGGGAAAAATAGGCAATTAATTGGTTCATATGAATAAATAATTCAGAAATAAGTCAGCCTTTCTGTTCATCTTGATGTAGGATTCATAAGACCCAATCTGTTTTTGTCCTTCTTAACTCATTTTGCTTGGTCTTGACTCCTTTCTCAGGTCACATGTGGTCTCAGTCAGAATGGCCGTAGAGGTGGAATAAGCAAAAGACTCTCACCCAGAAGTCCCAGCAGAATCTCTATTACTTCTTATTTTGTGATTACATCATTATGAGCTTGACTTAGAACAAGTATCTGTGTCCAGGAAAGTCTACTGTGCTGATTGGCTGAGAGTTGAGCTATAAACATCATCCATGAAATTGGGAGAAAAATTGGGTCCTGACATTAACTAATGGCCCAAGATCACATGAATTTTTGCAATGACTATGGCTAAGTTAAACCAAATATGTGAATTATGAGGTCTGAGAGCAGAGCAAACATTGATCTATTCTGCAGCAGACTTTCTATCAAAAGAGCTATGCCCAGCAGGGTCTCTGCAGCTAGACTCTGTGTGCTGGGATAGGACTCACTATCAAGTGAATAGTATGGACCTTTTACTAATATCAATTTTCTCAGTACATGAGCATAGGATATCTTTGCACTTGTGTCTTTTTCAATTTCTTTCATCACTGTCTTAAAGATTATAGTCTACAGATCTTTCACCTCCTTGGGTAAATTTATTCATAAGTGTTTTATTGGTTTTGATGTTATTGTAAATAGGATTGTTTTCTTAGCTTCTCTTTAGTACCATTTGTTGTTGGTGTATAGAAATGCAACTGACTTATGTATGTCTATTTCCTATTCTCTGACTTTACTGAATTTGTTTTTGTGGAGCCTTTAGGATTTTCCCTATATAAGAAGTTCATATTATCTGCAAACATAAACACTTGTATTTCTTCTTTTCCAATTTAGATCTCTTTTATTTATTTATTTTTTTATTAACCGCTCTGACTAGGACTTCCAATACTATATTGAATATGTGTGGTGAGAGTGAGCACCCTTGTCTTCTTCCCCATATTAGAGAAAAATCTTTCAACCTTTCACTGTTGAGTATGATGTTAGCTGTGGGATTATCATATATGGCCTTTATTATGTTGAGGTATATTCTTTTTATACCCATTTTTTAGAGTGTT
Source organism: Proteles cristata cristata (assembly GCA_017311185.1). Classification (NCBI taxonomy): domain Eukaryota; kingdom Metazoa; phylum Chordata; class Mammalia; order Carnivora; family Hyaenidae; genus Proteles; species Proteles cristata. Next base: position 16,986 of record JAESUZ010000890.1, read on the forward strand.
CATCATGCAAGGATGTTGAATTTTGTTAAATAGGTTTTTTTCTGCATCTTTTGAGAGGATCATATGATTTTGTTTCTGTCTATTAATGAGGCATATTATGTCTTTGATTTGCATATGTTGAACCATCCTTACATCCCAGAGATATATCCCACTTGATCATGGCATATGATCCTTTTCATGTGTTTTTGAATTCCATTGGCTAATATGCTGTTGAGAAGTCTTACATATATATTCATTAGGGATATTGTCTTCTTATTCTCTTTTCTTGTAGTCTCCTTATCTGGCTTTGGTATCAGGTTAATGTTGGCCTCATAAAATGAATTTGGGAATGTTCCTTCTCTTCAATTTTTTGCAAGAGTTTGAGAAGGATTAGCAGTAATTCTTCTTTAAATGTCTGCAGAATTCACCAGTGAAACCATCTAGTCGTGGCTTCTGTACATAAGGGGGGTGGGAGTTGATAACTGTTTTGATATCCTTAATCATTATTGGTCTGTTTAGATTTTTTGTTTTTTTCTGACCCATTTCTGGTAGATTTTATGTTTCTAGGAATTTAGCAGTTTCTTCTAGGTTATCCAGTTTTTTTGCATAGAATTGCTCATAGTAAGAAGTGTCTTAATCTGCTACAATTTAACACAAAAGCAGGCATGTACTCTGTGGACATTTTATTCATTTATTTTGTATTTATTTATTGTATGTGTGTGTGACAGCAGGGTAGAGGTGACAGAGCAAGAGGTGTTGTATTAAACACATCCATTATGTGTTTGAATCCTGCCTCTTCCACTTAAAGTTGACTTTAGGAAAGTCTATTAGCTTTTCTGTGCCTTACTTCCATTTTACCATCTATAAAAGAGCAGGATGATAAAAATGCTTGTTAGAATTCTATAGAAGATTAGATATGATATATATAAAATGGCTAGCATAGTAAAGTGTATGGCCCCTGGTAGATTTTAAATAAAGAGTTGTTATTGTGATTATATTACTTTGTGACAAATTGCCCTGAGACTTAGCAGTTTCAAACAACAATAAATGTTTATTATCACACAGTTTGTATCAGTTAGGAATCTACTAGTAGCTTAGCTGGATGAATTTGTCTCAGGGTCTCTCATGAGATTGCAGTCAAGATGTCAGCCAACGCTAGGGAGCCAGGTTGGCTCAGTCAGTTAAGCGCCCAACTTCAGCTCAGGTCATGATCTTGTGGTTCATGGGTTCAAGCCCTGCATTGGGCTCTCTGCTGCCAGTGCAGAGCCCTTTTCAGATCCTCTGTCCCTCCTCTTCCTGCCCCTCCTGCTCTCTCTCTCAAAAATAAATAAACTTAAAATTAAAAAAGATATCAGCCAAGGCTGTGGTTATCTAAACACTGGAGGATCAACTCAAGATAACTCATTCACATGAAGGGTGAATTGGTGCTGCCTTTTGACAGGAGGCCTCAGTCCCTTGCCATACAGACTTCTTTATAGGGCTGCTTAAATATCCTCACAACGTGGCAGTTGGCTTCCTTCAGGGTGATTAATCCAAGAGATAGCAAGGTAGAAGCTGCAATGTCTCTTATGATGTAGCCTAGGAAGTCATAAGCTGTCATTCTTTAATATCCTATTAGTTATACAAGTTAGTGTATTTGATGTGTGAGGCAACTATACAAGGACATGAATGCCAGAAAGTGAGTATCATTCAGGGCCCATGTTGGAGGCTGGCTACCAAAACACTAATTATTATGGTGATGATGATTATCAGTACTGTACCTTTCATTCCTTTCAGACCCACTTACCTTTTATCATTCCTCCACAGATGTTTGCCTTACTCCCAAGATAAATGAGCATTAGTCTGACTGTTGGAGATTGGCAGAGGTTTCTGAGAAAAATATTGAGACTTCCATAAATAAATAGTTGCATTAGTCCATCTGTGCCTTTCTATCCTAATGTAGGCCTAAACTATAAGAACCTTTCATTGGCCATGAACATGAATAAATATTTTTGGCTCAATGGATTACGACAAGTAAGATCTCTCATTTAGGAAAAGAAGGTTGTATGCCCCAGTATCCATTTCCTAGTTTATGACAGTCCTTTGCACTCTGGTAAATGGGTATTGGGTTGCCACTGAGTTGAGGCAAGGTGTGATCCAAGTACATGTACTTAAAATTCCGAGAGACTAAGGGCACAATGGCAGCTCATATAGGGCGGTACACATCTTTCATGCTCTGATCTAAATCATCAATGAGAGTGGTGAGGATGTGCTTAGGGAATGGGGGCGTTTGCTCTTAGCAAGATTTATGGACCTGCCGTTAACAGTGATAGAGAGATAGCTGTCTTACCACTACTGAGACAGAAAAATAAAGTGTCTCTATGACCAAAAAAGAAAGAATATAAAAGAAAAAGAAAGAAATTCTAAGTATCAGGCAGCTGAAGTATTGATATTAGCTAGACTAGGTTCAAACCTCATCTCTACCATTTACTCTATATGTGATTTTGGACAAAATACAATCTCTCAGAGCTTCAGCTCTACAATTCCTCAAATAGGGCTAATAATCATGACTCTATAATGTTGTTGTGAATAGTAGATGAGATAATATATCTGGCACGTATCAAAACCTTGGAAAAGCTCATATTATTATGGAAAGTCCTTCTTTGAGGCTGGTCACCACAAACAACTATTATTTTTTCTCCCTAACCTAGCTCTAGCCTAGTAGGTCATTCTCTGAAATGCCAGTAGGGTCTGCATTTGGCACTTGTAGAGTTATTTCCTCCCCTCAAGATGATGACTGAGTCATTGTCATATAAACCTGATACACTTCTCTCTAGAAACTGAAAAAGTAAGGCGGGCCAGCCCAGCTGAGTTCCATTCTTGGATGAATGGCTAAATATCCAAATGTCCTTCAGAAGGTTTCTTTCTTCTGGTAAAGATTATACAAAAGACTGGCTTGTTAGAGAAAAGGTTTTAATCACAATGGTGAAAGGAGAATTGATGGTTTTAGCTGCTTTTAGGGGAAACAAAACTTGTTTTTTTCCATTATCAAGTGTCATTAAATTAGTTTGTGAGGAGAGCTCAGATCCAGCCTTAGGTCGTGTGTTGGGATGCATTTCATATCACATTAGAGATCTGGGTCTGGTGACAACTCCCTCCCATATTATGACCTCTGCCCACAGCTTGCTCCCTAGGGTTAACCAACAGCGACTGTCTCAAGCATGTGTTTCTGTTGTTCCCACCAAGTCCCTGATACCCTCTCTCCTTTTCTACTCCAAACCCCCTCGTTCCTTCATCCCTGAAGTTCCAGAGGAGGGACACCTAACCATCTCCTCCCTGGAGGGGAGAACAGTAGCAGCCATAGCTACAAACCACCACCACAGCTGGCTTTAAAATAGCATGTTACAGTGTCAACGTGATTTTGCATGCAATACTTTGTTTAAACAACAAAACAACCCTATGAAGTAGGCATCTTTATCTTAAAGAAATGATAGAATTTGCCTAAATTCACAAAAGCTTGTAGTTTTAAAAGTCAGAGCTTGAACCCAGGTTTTCTACCTCAACACCCAAAGGACTTCCAACTTCTCGGCTGCGTTCCTAATCACAGGTGCTGGTTCATTCAGAGTTTGCAGAGATATTTAAAAAGAAAGAACACTGAATGAGGGAATGAGTATTAGGATAAGAAACAGTTACAGGGCCTGAAACAAAGGTCTGTATGCAGAAACCTAGGCAGAAAGACTGGAACAAAAGTAGACACAAAACCCCACCTGCCATAGGTAATGAGCTAATTTACTATTCCAGCACTTCTTATATCCACTGTCCTTGCCCTTACCTGACCTCGAATCCAGAATGACCCTGGGATCTGGCAGGCTGCAGGGGGGACTCAACAGCCTCAGTGGAAGGGATGGGCAGATGGAGTGTCTAGGTCCTGTAACCAAGTAGGTCATCACTGCCTGTTGAGCTTAGAAATCCAACAGTAGGGTTCTGTGTAAAATTTTTTATTTGTTCTCAAAGTATGGTCCCTAGATCACTTGTAATAAAATTACCCAGGGTTTAATTTGTTGTTTTAGCTGGTTAGTCCACTGAACTCTAGAGAGGGGCCGCTAGGAGAGTGTTCTAACTCTTGACGAGGCTGTGGTACCAAAAGACAAATTTCAGAACGTGTTTTAAAGAAGTACACAGTGAATGGACCGGAAAAGAGGGTTCAGTGTGATTGCCAGTCCAGAATAGTGGAGACCAGTAAAGGTGGGGAATGGTGGGAAGGGCAAACAAATGAGAGGTAGCCAGGGCAGTTCTACTCAAGGCGTTGTCCACAGATGAGTGGCCAGGAGTAAACCGTCCACAATGAGATAAATATAGAAATTGAGAGAAAGCATTTAGAAACTTTACTAGCAATTTGACATTGCTGCAGCATCTGTGTTCACAATCAGTGGACTTCCCCAAAGTCCAAAATATCAGTTTGTGATGGATTAGAAATAGAGTAGCACCAGTATAGGTGGATACTGGAAACATCAGCCAACAAGTCTGTACAAGTGGTTTAGGTTCCTCGAACATGATAAAGGCTAGTTTTTAATCATAAGACCTGGTGCCTAGTAGGGGCCTAGAAATGATTTAGAAATAAACTTAGAGAAGGCCATTTTCCTCTGAGTTGGCTATCAGCCTGAGTAAGTCTTGTGAAGAGCAAGCCCTTCCACCAGTGGAAGTCTCAAGTACTGCTTGAATACTGCCTGCTTCATTGCTTTCCTTCAACATCTGGCTGTGCGGGGCCGGCTCAGCCTTTGCAGAAGTTGGTGTTCTCCTCCCAGCCTGCCTGGAGCCTAAGTGGTGTTTGGTAAAGTTTAAACAACCCCATGTAGGGTGGCTGAAAAGCAACCTGGTTGAAAAGCAATCTCCATTTCTTTTGAATAAGAGGAAGAAAGAAAGGGAAAAAAGACACCTCCCCCTTCCCTCTGCTTGCTCATTAGGATTCCAGGTTACAGCAGTGCCTCCTGGCCACCCTAATTGGATCCGCGCACACACACAGGTCTGAGCGGCTCCATTGAACGCTGACATTTCTAACTAACTGACCTTTTCAGGACCACTGGTACTCCCATAATGAGTGTGCAGTGTGGCATTGTGTGGACACAATACAGCAGACTTCACAGTGCCCAAAGAATGCAGGATTGAAAACTATTCAGAATTCCCAATCTCGAGTTAGCAAAATGAGAAAATTGGGTCCCAACATTCATCAGCGTGTTATTGTGGAGGTATTGATTTCAATGCCCTTTTAGTTCTTTCAAGAAAAAAAAAATGTTGTATTATGGAGGTCTAAATTAACTTTTGTTCTGTTATTTTTCCCCTGTACCTGTAAAAAGGTCAAATACATTCATAAGGCTTAGATAGATTTGCTGGATGGATATAAGCACTGAGATAGCAATCAACCTTCAAATAACCTTTAAGGAGACATGGGCTCTTCCATGAGCAATAATTGATGTACTCATTAAGGCCATGAAATTCTTCAGGACTCACCTAAAGGAGAACAGTTATAGGTCCAGTGACAAAATGCATCATTTAGAACAATGAGATAATGGCTCAAAAATTTGAAATTGTTGTGGTCCTGGGACAGAAAGGGGACGTCAAAGGGGAGCTAATGAGATGGGAAAGGAGAACAGTGGTTTTCACACCACTCAGCGAGGACAACAATGGCTGGGCCCAGACAAGAGAGGATGTGATTTCTGAGTGTCCCCTGGGTCCATGGAAGAAAATTAGAATCTTTCTCTCCCCATCAAGGCAGAAAGAACACAAAAGATGTATCAGGGTCACCTTCTTCCCTAGGAAAAGCAGAGTAGGGAGTAGGAAGTAGCTACAAGTGGCAGCTTTTCTGATGAGACTTTATGAGCAATGAGCAATGAGCGGCTGACGTGTGGCCCTTGCTCTGGAGCCCCTGTGAGAGCTATACACTTTCCCACTAATGTGTCTAACCCTGGATTCAGGCTACCAAATTCTGTATTCCACAAGTGTTCATGAGCACAGCTTGTGTGTCAGGTTCTGTGTCTGGTAGTGAGAGCAATCTAAAAGGCCATCTAGTTTCATTTCTACTGAATTCAGTTCAATTCAAATAAATGTTTCTTAAATGTTTCTTAAATATTTATTTCATGTCATGAACAAGGCATAAAGAGACAAATAGGACAGTCTCTATCCTAAGGCATTTGTAGTCCAGAACTTCCTGTATTCACTTAGAAGATAAGAGAGGGAACTAATATTGAGGGTCTTACACACATAGAGTACTTTACTGGGCTAGATACTATATATTTTATAACTGCCTAAATCCTAGTTACCGTCCTGTGATTATATATATTATTACCCCATTGTGAAGAGGCAGCAGCTAAGATTTAGACAGGTCGTGTGTTTCACTCAGATTCACCCAGGTTGTAAGTGGCTAAGGAGGCTGGCTACAAAGTCTGGGCTTCTTTGGCCTCCCTTCCTTTATGGAAGGGTCCTCTTTGACCTGATTTCACCTACTCACACTGGAGTGGAGATGTTTCTGGTAGAGTAAGTCTTTCTACTGGTAACTTGCATATGCAAAAGCATAACTATTTTTTATATTTATGAGAAAAGCATGCACCATAATTGATGTGCTCATTAAGGCTGGGTAGTTCTTTAGGAATACTCAAAAGAAAATGGTTGCAGTGTATATTATCTGTTTCAGGAGGAAAAAAATACATGACAAATGCGCTGCCATTCACTTATTTCATACTCATGACATCGCTAAATCATCATGAAACGTTTTTATACTCAGCCTCAATTCAGTTTCAAAAATCTCTCTATGCAGCTCTCTAACCAGTAGCTATTCAGACCCTGAGATCTGCACTTGCTATACCTGCATACTTTGCATAGACTTGCTATACTGCTTCACTTTGCATATGAAGTAATCTACTTTCTGTTTCTATGAATTTGACTATTTTAGATACTTCACATAAGTGAATCATATAGTATTCGTCTTTCTGTAACTGGCTTATTTCATTTAACATAATGTCCTCAAGGTTCATCCATGCTGTAGCATATGACAGCATTTCCTTGCCCAAGTGCTGAACAATATTCCACTGTATATATACACCATATTTTGTGTATCCATCAATGGACATTTGAGTTGTTTCCTCTTCTTGGCAATTGTCAATAGTGCTGCTATGAACATCAGTGTGCAAATATCTTTTCAAGACCCACCTTTTTGTTCTTTTGGATATGCTCAGAAATGGTATTGCTAGATCATATGGGAGCTTTATTTATAATATTTTGAGGAAACTCCATTCCACTTTGTTTTATGGTTCTGCTTTCTTCCCTCTGAAAGCTCTGTTAGAATAAAATCTGACTTTCTCTTCTCTTTCTTATGTCCTTTGAAAAATCAGATTTGTGGCTGCTCATAGCTTTCTTACGAGGGTCAGTCATCCACGGGAAGACTTTAGCATCCATGGGAGAACCAGGTCAGCCGTAATAATAGGAAACCTGAATGAAAGTCCTGATCAATGTTAATTCTGTTAGTTTTCATTTCATTGATCACTCTGACTTTAGTTTTTTTTTTTTTTTTTTTTTTTTTCATTTTTTATTTTTTATTTTTTTTTTATTTTTATTTTTTTTACAAATAGTTTATTGTCAAATTAGTTTCCACATAACACCCAGTGCTCATCCCCACAAGTGCCCTCCTCCATGCCCACCCCTCCTCCCCCCCACATCCATCAGTCCTCAGTTTTTGTCAGCATTCAAGAGTCTCTCATGGTTTGCCTCTCTCCCTTTCCCCCACCATTTCCGCCCTTCTTCTCCCCCTTGGTCCTCTGTTAAGTTCCTCCTAATCCTCCTATACGTGCACACATATGATATTTGTCCTTCTCTGCCTGACTTATTTCGCTCAGCATAACACCCTCAAGGTCCATCCATGTTGCTACACATGGCCAGATTTCATTGTTTCTCATTGCCATGTAGTATTCCATGGTATAGATAAACCACATCTTCTTGATCCATTCATCTGTTGATGGACACTTAGGCTCTTTCCATGTTTTAGCTATTGTGGAGAGTGCTGCTATGAACATTGGGGTCCATGTGCTCCTATGCATCAGCATTTCTGTATCCCTTGGGTAAATTCCTAGCAGTGCTATTGCTGGGTCATAGGGGAGTTCTATTGTTAGTTTCCTGAGGAACCTCCACACTGTTTTCCAGAGGGGCTGTACCAGTTTACATTCCCACCAACAGTGTAGGAGGGTGCCCGTTTCTCCACATCCTCGCCAGCATCTAGAGTTCTCTGATTGGCTCATTTTAGCCACTCTGACTGGCGTGAGGTGGTATCTCAGTGTGGTTTTGATTTGTATTTCCCTGATGAGGAGCGATGCTGAGCATCGTTTCATGTGTCTGTTGGCCATCTGGATGTCCTCTTTGGAGAAGTGTCTGTTCATATCTTCTGCCCATTTCTTCACTGGGTTGTTTGTTTTTCGGGCGTGTAGTTTGGTGAGTTCCTTATAGATTCTGGATATCAACCCTTTATCTGATATGTCATTTGCAACTATCTTTTCCCATTCCGTTGGTTGCCTATTAATTTTCTGGGTTGTTTCCTTGGCTGTGCAGAAGCTTTTAATCTTGAGGAGGTCCCAACAGTTTATTTTTGCTCTTGATTCCCTTGCTTTTGGGGATGTGTCAAGTAAGTTGCTGCGGTGGAGGTCAAGGAGGTTGTTTCCTGCTTTCTCCTCTAGGGTGTTGATAGTTTCCTGTCTCACGTTCAGGTCCTTTATCCATTTGAGTTTATTTTTGTGCATGGTGTGAGAAAATGATCTAGTTTCATTCTTCTGCATGTTGCTGTCCAGTTCTCCCAACTGTTAAAAAGGCTGTCTTTTTTCCATCGGATATTCTTTCCTGCTTTGTCAAAGATTAGTTGGCTGTATACTTTTAGGTCCACTTCTGAGTTCTCCATTCTGTTCCATTGGTCTATGTGTCTGTTTTTGTGCCAATACCATACTGTCTTGATGATGACAGCTTTGTAGTAGAGGCCAAAGTCTGGGATAGTGATCCCTCCCGTTTTGGTTTTATTTTTCAGGATTACTTTGGCTATTCGGGGTCTTTTGTGGTTCCATACAAATTTTTGGATAGTTTGTTCTAGTTTTGAGAAGTATGCTGGTGCAATTTTGATTGGAATTGCATTGAATGTGTAGAGTGCTTTCGGTAGTAATGACATCTTAACTATATTTATTCTTCTATCCATGAGCATGGAATGTTTTTCCATTTCTTTGTGTCTTCTTCAATTTCCTTCATAAGTTTTCTATAGTTTTCATCATACAGATCTCTTGTTTCCTTGGTTAGGTTTATTCCAAGGTATTTTATGGTTTTTTGTGCAATTGTGAATGGGATCAGTTTCTTGATTTCTCTTTCTGTTGCTTCATTGTTGGTGTATAAAAATGCAATGATTTCTGTACATTGATTTGTATACAACTTGGCTGAATTCTTGGATCAGTTCTAGTAGGCTTCTGGTGGAGTCTGTCGGGTTTTCACATGTAGAGTATCATGTCATCTGCGAAGAGTGAAAGTTTGACTTCCTCTTTGCCAATTCTGATGCCTTTGATTTCCTTTTGTGTCTGATGGCTGATGCTAGGACTTCCAGCACTATGTTAAACAGCAGTGGTGAGAGTGGGCATCCCTGTCGTGTTCCTGATCGCAGCGGGAAAGCTCTGAGTTTTTCCCCGTTGAGGATGATGTTAGCTGAAGGCTTCTCATAGATGGCTTTGATGATGTTTAAGTAGGTTCCTTCTATCCCAACTTTCTCGAGAGTCTTTACTAAGAAGGGATGCTGTATATTGTCAAATGCTTTTTCTGCATCTATTGACAGGATCATATGGTTTTTATGTTTTCTTTTATTAATATGATGTATCACATTGATTGATTTGCGAATGTTGAACCAGCCCTGTAACCCAGGAATGAATCCCACTTGATCTTGGTGGATGATTCTTTGATATGCTGCTGGATTCGATTTGCAAGGATCTTGTTGAGAATTTTTGCATCCGTATTCATCAAGGATATTGGCCTGTAGTTCTCTTTTTTTGCTGGATCTCTGTCTGGCTTGGGAATCAGTGTGATGCAGGCTTCATAAAATGAGTCCGGGAGTTTTCCTTCGCTTTCTATTTTTTGGAATAACTTGAGAAGAATTGGGATTAATTCTGTTTAAATGTCTGGTAGAATTCCCCAGGGAAGCCATCAGGTCCAGGGCTCTTATTTGTTGGGAGATTTTTGATCACTGATTCAATTTCTTCACTTGTTATGGGTCTGTTCAGGTTTTCTATTTCTTCCCGTGTGAATTTTGGTAGTGAGTGTGTGTTTAGGAATTTGTCCATTTCTTCTAAGTTGTCCAATTTATTGGCATATAATTTTTCATAGTATTCCCTGATAATTGCTTGTATTTCTGAGGGGTTGGTTGTAATAAGTCCATTTTCATTCATAATTTTGTCTATTTGGGTGCTCTCTCTTTTCTTTTGGATAAGTCTGGCTAGAGGTTTGTCAATTTTGTTTACTTTTTCAAAAAACCAACTCTTGGTTTCATTGATCTGTTCAATTGTTTCTTTGGTCTCTATGTTGTTTATTTCTGCTCTAATTTTTACTATTTCTCTTCTTTACTGGGTTTAGTGCATTCTTGTTGCTCTGCCTCTAGTTCCTTTAGGTGAGCTGTTAGATTTTGGACTTGCGCTTTTTTCTAATCTCTTGAAATAGGCCTGGAGAGCAATGTACTTTCCTCTTAGGACTGCCTTTGCCGCATCCCATAGATTTTGAATTGTTGTGTTTTCATTTTCATTTGTTTCCATATATTTTTTAATTTCATCTCTAATTGCCTGATTGGCCCATTCATTCTTTAGAAGGGTGTTCTTTAACCTCCATGTTTTTGGAAGTTTTCCAGACTTCTTCCTGTAATTGATTTCAAGTTTCAAAGCATTGTGATCTGACAGTGTGCATGGTATGATCTCTATTCTTTTATATTTATTGAGGGCTGCTTTATGTCCCAGTATGTGATCTATCTTGGAGAATGTGCCATGCGCACTTGAGAAGAAAGTAAATTCCCTGGCCTCAGGATGTAAAGTTCTAAATATATCCGTCAGGTCCATCTGGTCCAATGTGTCTTTCAAGTCCATTATTTCTTTAGTGATTTTCTGTCTGGTTGACCTATCCATTGCTGTAAGCGGAGTATTAAAGTCCCCTGCTATTAACACATTCTTATCTATAAGCTTGTTTCTGTTTGTGATTAATTGTTTTAGATATTTAGGTCCTCCCATATTTGGTGCGTAGACATTTATGATTGTTAGTTCTTCCTGATGGATGGACCCTGTGATTATTATGTAGTGCCCTTCTTCATCTCTTGTGATTGTCTTTAATTTAAAGTCCAGTTTGTCTGATATAAGTATCGCTACTCTGGCTTTCTTTTGATTTCCTGTAGCATGATATATATTTCTCCATCCCCTTACTTTTAATCTGAAGGTATCTTCCATCTAAAATGAGTTTCTTGTAGACAGCATATAGATGGATTTTGTTTTTTAATCCATTCTGCTACCCTATGTCTTTTGATTGGAGCATTCAGCCCATTTACATTCAGTGTTATTATTGAAATATGTGGGTTTAGAGTCTTTGTATCTTTTGTAGGGTTCATGTTTGTGGTGGTGTCTCTGGAATCTTTGTTCCTTGCAACCTTTCCTTCAGAGCATCCCCCTCAGGATTTCTTGTAGGGCTGGCTTCGTGGTGACAAATTCTTTCAATTTCTGTTTACTTGGAAAGGTTCTTATCTCTCCTTCTATTTTGAATGACAGGCTTGCTGGATAGAGGATTCTTGGCTGCATATTTTTACTGTTCATCACATTGAAGATCTCTTGCCATTCCTTTCTGGCCTGCCACGTTTCAGTAGATAGGTCTGTCACCACTCTGATGGGTTTCCCTTTGTATGTGAGGGTCCTTTTCTCCCTAGCTGCTTTCAAAATTCTCTCTTTGTCCTTGTATTTTGCCATTTTTACGATGATATGTCGTGCAGAAGATCGATTCAAGTTACGTCTGAGGGGAGTCCTCTGAGCCTCTTGTATTTCCACATTGACTTCCTTCCCCAGGTCGGGGAAGTTCTCTGCTATAATTTGTTCCAGGACTCCTTCAGCACCTTTCCCTCTTCCTCTTCTGGGATTCCTATGATACGGATATTGTTGCGTTTGACTGTGTCGCTGAGCTCTCGAATTCTTCTTTCCTGATCCTGGATCAGTTTGTCTCTTTTTTTGTCAGCTTCTTGTTTTTCTAGAATGGTGTCTTCTAAATCACTTACTCTCCTTTCTGCCTCTTCAAGCCGTGCATTGGAGGCCTCTAATTTATTATGGATCTTATTTATCGCATGTTTTAATTCTTCATGCCTATTTTTATTTTCCATTCTGTCTGTAGCCATAGTTTCTTTGATGTTGCCTATGTTTTTTTCAAGCCCTGCTATTAATTTCACCATTATTATTCTAAAATCTTGTTCACTTATGCTGCTGATATCTGTTTTGAGCAGTTCTTTAGCTGTCATTTCTTCTTGGAGTTTCTTTGGAGGAGAACTCTTTCATTTCGTCATTTTAGTTAGCTTTCCGGCTCTTGTTGGTTTTAAAGACCTGTTATGCTCTCTGTTTCTATGAGCACTGCTATATCCAAGAAACTCTTTGACTTTCCAGGGCCTATCCTTTCAGAGATTGTTTTTTGAATGGTATCCCTCGGTCACTCTTGTTTGGACCTTAGTTATTTTATTTTCCTATTCGTAGTGATATTTGGGACTCTTCACCTTGTGTACTCTAGCTTGTTTCTTGATGTAGCCCTGGAAAAGAAAACAGACAGACAAACAAACAGGGAGCAGGAGCACACAAACGCACAGGCTGATTCAACTAACATGGAAAGCGAGAGGGAAAACAAAAAAGTTAATAGAAAAGACGGAGGAGGGAGGGCGAATAGGGAGCATAAAATACATAAAAGGGTCAAAAAGGGGAAAAGAAAAGGAAAAAAGAAGAAAACCGATGGACAAAGAACGGTTTAAAGCATATACCTGGATTTCCCAGCTACTGTTAAATAGCCGTGTGTATGCAGTGCTGGTTGAAGAGCATAGAGAAAAAGAGAGAAGGCAGGGCGAGACAAGGAAGATTTGGAAGTAGAATGAACAGGCAGAAGGGATAAGAAACTTTTTTCAAAGAGGTAAAGGGTAGAATATGGTTGGATAGGTGAGAGAAGGATGCTGGAATTATCCAAAGAAACTATATAGTCTAATTACTCCTGAGAGAAATAGCTGAAAAAGTCGGTAGGTGTAGAATTTACATTTACAGAATGGACTTGTTGTGATTGTTTAAGCAAGCTGGCGACCAGAGTTAATCAGGACAGTGTTTTGGGGGAAAAAGCGAGAAAAGAGAAAGAAGAAGAAAAAAAGAGAAAAGAAAGGGGGAAAAAAAAGAAAGAAGAAAAAAAAGGAAAAAAAATTGGAAAAAGAAAAAAAAAGGGAGGAGGGCACCTCTCAGGCAGGGATGGGCGTGGCGTGATCCGATGCCTCAGGCGGGGGTTCTACCTTGGCGATTGTGGGGAGGAGAGTGACGGTGCTCCAGTCCCTTCTTGAACCCCGCGCTGCAGCTCGCTTTTTTTTTTTTTGGCGTGTCAACACCCCGTTCCGGGGACGCAGCCGAAGTTGGTTGCACTCTTCAACCCAGACCAGTTCCAATCTCCAAATCCCAGTCCACGCCCCGCTGAAGTTGCCTTAGACACAGCTTCCCAGACAACCCCCTCGGGCTATTCCAGGCTCCCAGCTGAGCTCTGGGGGCGGAGTCAGGATCGCTGCTTCCTTCTCTGTGTCGGGCTGGCGCGCATGCGCGGGGACTTGCCTGCCGGGTCCGCGCAGCCTGAGCCCGCTGGAGTGAGGAAAACCGGGTCTCTCTATGGCTCGTCACCCGAAACACGAACTCACAGGCAAATTTCCCAGTTTTTAGCTCTTTGCCTTCCCTCTCGAGTTCCAGCCAGCCAGGAGCGCAGACGCCTGGTGTCTGCGTGTCTCCTTCAGGGGTCCCAGCTGCCCTGGAGCTACAATGGCGGCAGGCGTCCTTCAGTGGTCCCAGCCGCCCTGTAGCTACAATGGCGGCAGGCGCGCCGCCGCTGGAGTGAGGAAAACTGGGTCTCTCTATGGCTCGTCACCCGAAACACGAACTCACAGGCAAATTTCCAGTTTTTAGCTTTTTGCCTTCCCTCTCGAGTTCCAGCCAGCCAGGAGTGCGGACGCCTGGTGTCTGCGCGTCTCTTTCAGGGGTCCCAGCCGCCCTGGAGCTACAATGGCGGCAGGTGCACCCGCTCCGCTTTAAAACCCAACCTCCAGGAGCGGCACAAAGAAGCAGTTTGTGTGCTCAGCTTCCCCCAGGACCAGTTGTCGCGAGGGGACCTGGTGTGCAGGTATTTGTCAAGTATGGTCTTTCTATGCACCGAGCGGAGATTTTTCTGTCTCGGACTCTCTCCTTTTCCCCTCTCACTCCCCGTAGAGGGTAAAGGGGGATCGCCTCCCACCCTGGAGGCTCCGATCCCGGCCTGATTTTACCTTCCCCAGTTCGCACTCACGTTAGAAGGCTTTCTCAGTGGATTCTGCGTCCTTTTTTCTCCCAGTCTCTCAGGTTTTGTATGGTTTCCAATGGCTTCAGATCTTTTCTGTGTGATGTATGGGCGCGAGTGCAAGTACGGAGCTCCTTACTTCTCCGCCATCTTGCCTCAATCAGCTTCCATGTATTTTTAAATTTCTTCTTTAAGTCTTTGGTTAACCCATTCATTCTTTAGTAGGCTTGTTTTTAGTCTCCAAGTATTTGTTATCTTCCCACATTTTTTTCTTGTGGTTCATTTCGAGTTTCACAGCATTGTGGTCTGAAAATATACACAGTATGATCTCGATCCTTTTGTACTTGTTGAGGGCTAATTTGTGTCCCAGTATGCTATCTATTCTGGAGAACGTTCCATGTGCACTAGAGAAGAATACATATTCTGCTGCTTTAACATGAAATGTTTTCAGTATATCTGTTAAGTCCATCTGATCCATTGTGTCACTCAAAGCCACTGTTTCCTTGTTGATTTTCTGTTTAGATGATCTACCCATTGTTGTCAATGGGGTGTTGAAGTCCCTACTATTATGGTATTTTTACCAATGAGCTTCTTTATATTTGTGATTGATTGATTTATATATTTTTGTTCTTTCACATTTGGAGCATAAATGTTGACAATTGTTAGGTCTTTTTGGTGGATAGACCTCTTAATTGTGATACAATGCCCTTATTCATTTCTTGTTACATTCTTTATCTAAAGTCTAGATGGTCTGATAAAGTATGGCTACTCCAGATTTCTTTTGTTGACCATTAGCATGATAGATGGTTCTCTACCCCCTTACTTTCAATCTGAAGGTGTCTTTAGATCTAAAATGGGTCTCTTGTAAACAACACATAAATGGGTCTTGATTTCTTATCCATTCTGTTATCCTATGTCATTTTATTGGAGCATTTGTCTATTGACATTTAGAGTGAGCATTGAAAGATATGAATTTATTGCCATTATGTTGCCTGTAGATTTGGAACTTCTGGTGGTGTTCTCAGGTCCTTTCTAGTCTTCGTTGCTTTTGGTCTTTTTTCCCCATCTATTCCCCCCTCAAAGAGTCCCCCTTAAAATTTCTTGCAGGGCTGGTTTGGTGTTCATGAACTCCTTTAATTTTTGTCTGTGAAACTTTATATCGTTCCATCTATTTTGAATGACAGGTTTGATGGATAAATAATTCTTGGCTGCATATTTTTCCAATTCAGCACATTGAATATATACTTCCACTCCTTTCTGGCCTGCCCACTTTCTGTGGATAGGTCTGCTGCAAACCTGATCTACCTACCTTCCCTTGTAGGTGAAGGACTTTTTTTCCCCTTGCTGCTTTTATGAGTCTTTCCTTGCCTGAGTATTTTGTGAATTTGACTATGATATTCCTTGTTAATAGTTGGCTTTTGTTGAACCTTATGGGAGTCCAATGTGCTTTCTGGATTTTGATGTCTGTGTCTTTCCCCAGGTTAGGAAAGTTTTCTGCCATGATTTGCTCACATAACACTTCTACCTCTTTTGCTCTCTCTTCCTCTTATGGGACCCCTATGATTCTGATGTTGTTCCATTTTAATGAGTCACTGATTTCTCTAATTCTTCAGTTGTGCTTTTTGCCTTAGTCTCCCTCTTTTTTTTCTGCTTCATTATTCTCCATAAGTTTGTTCTCTATATCGCTGATTCATGCTCTGACTCCTCCATCTTTGCCACTGTGGCATCCATTCAAGATTGCAGCTCAGTCATAGCATTTTTTATTTCATCCTGACTATCGTTTACTTCTTTTATCTCCACAGAAAGGGATTCTAATTTATTTTCAACCTCAGCTAGTATTCTTATTATTGTGATTCTAAATTATGGTTCAGACATCTTGCTTGTATCTGTGTTGATCATGTCTCTGGCTGTCATTTCTTTCTGTTCTTTCTTTTGTGGTGAATTCCTCCATTTCATCATTTTGAAGAAAAGGAATTAATAAAAAAATTAAAAGTAAAAAATTAAAAACACCCCCCCCACACACACACAAAATCAAATAAATGATGCTAGATCCTAGGTGTGTTTTGGTCTGGGTGTTGAAAGGAGCTTGATAGATCAGAGAAAAAAAGAGGAAAAGAAAAAGAATAAAAGGAAAATGTTTGAAAATTTGAAAAAAATAAATACAATGAAATAGAATAAAATGAAATAAAGGAAGTAAAATAGAATTTGAAAAATTTACAAAAAAGTAAAAACAATAGTGGAAAAAATTAAAGAAAAAATATTTTTAATAAAAATTTAAGATAAAATGTTTCTCTTTCTGTATTCAAGAAAAAGAAAGAAATGAAAAAAAAGAAAAGAAAATTGAATAGATGGACCAGTGAACAGGCTGAAATACAATTGAAGTTACATCATTTTCCCCTAGAAGTCAAACTATGAAGCACTTTATAGTCCATAAAATAAGCAGGCAGGGACTTGTGTTCCTGAAAAGCGAGATCGGCCCCAGTTGGGTGGGGCTTAGTGTAATGGCTCTGTTCTCCACTAGATGGCGCTGCTTAGCGCTTGTAGATGTGTATGCACACGCGCGGAAGGGGTGAAAATGGTATCACCCAACTACCCAGTTTCTAGTATAGGAGCTGTTCTCCCCTATCGGCAATCGCACACCTGTCCTTTGTCTCCGGCTTCCATCCACTCCCTGCTCTTACACTGTCCCTGAACAAGCTGTCAGGTAGCAGGTTGGCACCGAGTCCTGTGTTCTACTTCAAATGCGGCTGTGTTTCCCGACCCCTCACTTCTGAGGAACTGCAGCTTTGATCCATTCTGACTCTCTGCAGGGGGGTTTCAGGGAGCAATGGCTGGGTGCTAGCCACACCCAGGAACGTTCATGGGACTGTGCTGCTGCCGCCGCCCAGAGACTGCGGCTGGGTGCCAGCCCGCCCAGAAAAAGTTCACGTGATCCTACAGCAGCAGCGTTTCGGGGATTATGGAAAATCACAACACACATCTGGCACCAGGCTTCACACCTTGTTCCAGCACCGATGAATGTGGTTGTTCTCCAGGGTCTACTGGGGCCTTTGACTGTGGGAAGGACACAGTCTTAGCAAATGTCCTCCCAGCAGGGGAATCGCCTTCTCCCGTGTGGCCAGAGGACCCCAAGACTTCACTCTGCTCCTGATGATTCTTCCTTCTCATCAGAGCATCCTCAGGTAAGAAGCTGCGGAGTTTCAGACTCTGCACTCCCCCTGTTTATAGGGTCTTAATAGAATTTAAACCCTCTCTTTTCTTCTTTCTCCCATTTTAGTTTAGACCTGTGGCTGTTTCCACTTTTGCACTTTCTGTCTAGCTGCTTTGGGGTGCTGCTTTTCCAGTACTCTCCCCCATCTCTGTCTTCTCTCGCAAGCAAAAACAGCTCCCTGCCCTCCACGGCTATTTTTTTTTTTCTTTTTATGTTTATTTACTTTTGAGAGAGAGAGAGAGCACGCGGGCATGAGAGGGGCAGAGAGAGTGGGAGACACAGAATACAAAGAAGGCTCCAGGCTCTGAGTCAGCGCAGAGCTGGATGCGGGGCCCAAACTCACAGACGGTGAGATCATGGCCTGAGCCAAAGACTGACGCTCAACCAACTGAGCCACCCAGGTGCCCCCGCTCTGAGGATTCTCGCTCCCCCAGTTCACCTCTGTGCCGTGTACCTGCTGAGTTCTGTGATTCAGGTTGTGCAGATTGTTGTGTTGATCCTCAAATCAGTTTTCTAGATGTGCAGGATGGTTTAGTGTTGACCTGGCTGTATTTCATGGACACAAGATGCAAAAAATCTTCCGTGCTGTTCCTCCATCTTGGCTCTTCTTCATAAATTTGTATATCTTAAGAAAAGTCCAAGTATCCCTAACTATATGTATACAAAGTAGGCTACAAAATAAAGATTCTCCAAGAGTCATCGATTTCCAGTTTATATCTGGTCATCAAGTATCATGTATAAGACAAAATTTCCCAGAGAGTAGATTTAGGAAAAATGAAATAACATGCCCTGAGAAACATGGCAATGGTCTGTATTGTTTCTTTTTCTACTTTCCAGATAGATCTGTTCATGTCAGTCATCATGTTCACTTTCCAGTACAGTGAATGGGGTGTGCTGCAGGGGGAGAGTTGATTACACCTGCCATTTCTTCATCAGCTGCTGTATCCAGTTACCTATCAATAAATGTATCTATATATCATCACTATCATCTTCAATCTACCTTATCTTTGTTCTCTGGAAAATCCCTAAAATAGACCATTTTTTGTTTTCCTTACCTGAAAATATAGGCTAATCTGGGTATCATTCTATTTGCTTTGGTAATTTTAGTTGTTTCTGTGATAAGCGATGATTATGTGAGTAACAAAAGGAAAGGTCTGAGGAACTGGAAACAGGATGAGAGAAGAAAATTTAATTTCCCTTATGCTTCATTTACTTTATAGTGTTTGGCAACTTTAGGAATGACACAACATCAACTCCAGATTAAGATGCCAGAGAAAGAGAAAAAATTTTTGCTGATGTTACCTTGATGTATTTTGTATTTTAGAGGAAATGTACTATAGGGAGACTCAGCATTATTTTTCTAGTCCAGTATACTACAAGAATTTTCACTTTATGCAATAATGATTGAAATTCAGTTTTCCTTCATGTCTGTGAGCATGATTTTGCTTTCCAGTTCTCCTAGTAATGGCTAAAACTTTTCTTTTAAAAATTGGAAAACAATATCATAACCCTTTAAATGATAAATGTAAAACTGTGGAAGCTATCTGAAGCATTCTAGAACATATTGCTTAGAATATATTTCTACAAATTACATATTAGTTATGTATAAAATATAATTAATTAGTTAATGTTACATATTTTACATTAACATTCATTGAATTGACTACTCTAGGTGGCATAAGAATGGGGTTTTGTAAACAATCCTTTTGTTTATTAAAATTCTAATTATTACTTTTTGTTATTGGTTTTAAAGAATCATAAAAGGAAAAATTGCTTCATTTTACTATGAGCACGATTAATTATCTCCTTAGCTTACAAAAAGAATCTCATGTAAGAATAGAATATTAAATCAAACCTGCACTCCATTTTTCAGTGCTTCTGATAATCCCCCACCCTCTCACTTTCCAAACATTTCTTGTTCTTAACTATTAGAGTAACCAGAACTCTAGAGAGCCACCCAGGCACCCCAGATGATAGCATATTTGATCCCCAAAGCAGTGTGTGTCTTTCATTTATTTTGCACTCTATTCCATTTATTTATTTGTTTGTTTCTTTATTTATGTTTATTCATTTTCTGAGATAGAGACAGAGCACAAGTCGGGGAGGGGCAAATAGAGAGGAAGACAGAGTATCTGAAGCAGGCTCCAGGCTCTGAGCTGTCAGCACAGAGCCTGATCTGGGGCTTGAACCCATGAACCGTGAGATTATGACCTGAGCTGAAGTTGGATGCTTAACCAGCTGAGCCACCCAGGGGCCCCTGTACTCTCTTCCTTTAAATTTTTTAAAGAGCCATGGAAGGAGCATAACATAGACCCTGATATATTCTAAACGCTCAATAAACATTAGCTTTCTCAAAGCCACCCTCACTGGCTCTGTTTCCTGTAGTTTAGGCTGTGTCAACAGAGATTATGTTTTATGTCTGTTCCTCTGTAAACACACATGCACTCCCACCTTTCTCCAAGGTCTCAAGGAGGAAGGTAAGAGTAATTCACTTTCTATGGGGTAACTATCTTCTCTCTACTGTCTTAACCTCCACCATTGTACTGGTGTCTGCTAATCAATATTGCTTACAACATCTTCTAAATTTATTTCCCCCTCCGACCAATTTGCCTAGGAAATCTTCCACAATTCATGGACTGTTTATACTTACATATATAAGCACAAATTAATCAATAAAACCATTTTGAATGATAATAATTAGGCAATTTCTTGCGTATTTCCTTCCAAATAGTGACAAAATCTATGTCTGTTTCATATGCTTTATAGAATGTGTTCAAAGTCATTTGCTTCGATTTTTTTCCTGAATGCTTCCAAATCATTCTTAATTCATTTTTTAGTATAGAAAGAATGAGATATTTTCTCTGTTTAAAGAAATGTTGGGGTGACTGGGTGTCTGAGTCGGTTGAATATCTGACTCTTGGTTTTGGCTTGGGTCATGATTTTGTGGTTTGTGAGTTCGAGCCCTGCTTTGGGCTCTTCACTGGCAGTGTGGAGCCTGCCTGGGATCCTCTCCTCCTCTCTCTGCCTCTCCCCTGCTCCCTCTCTATCTCTCTCAAAAAATAAAATAAAATAAACTTAAAAAAAAAAAAGAAATGTTGTTCACCGGAAAAGCAGAGCATGCAATAGCTGGTTGAAAGGAAGCCATAATGAAGAATTATAACATCATGGGCAAATTTTTTTTCTTACTAACTTCCTTTGTTCTTTTGGTTTTTGAAATTAGTAGCATTTCACTTGAAAATTGATTGGATGGCTAGGAGGACATAAATATACTAGTATTAGATCTATAGGAATTCTGGCCCTGCTTTTCCCTAACTGGATGATATTGGACCCTTTATTTAACTTCCCTGGGCTCCAGTGTTTCCTATGTAGAATGGGTATGATACAGTTTCAGGTACCTTATAAGATTTTTCTGTTTTTTTTTTAATTACATACTGTTTGTAGAAGACAACACAATGCCCTGGTATATAATAACACTATTTGCAACTCTGAAGTGATTGTGTCGGCTAGGAAAAAACCCCTGTTTACATCAGTCTATCAACAATTTCCCACGCTGCTACTTGGACTGATATTCTGTAACTTTGAATTCACAGGAGCCACTCACGTACAATTTCATGTTACACGAAACATGTATTTTTATTATATAGTACTTGGAATAATATATAACATATTTATGTATGTTATGATATACTATTATATCAAATATAAATCTGATTATATTAAATCTTATTTGAGGAACTGAATGGGTTCAATTTAATAGTATTTCCTGTTTTATAATGGGCCAATCCACATAGGAACTTAAGTTTCCCACATATTTCTGTAGATAATTATCATACTAACTATTTACCTAACTTAAGATTGTGAGTAAAAAAAAAAAAAATCACTGTATTTGCTGTGTTTTTAAGTAATGTTTATATCCGGAGTGGGGCTCACACTCGCGGCTCCAGGATCAAGAGTTGTGTGCTCTAATGACTGAGCTGGCCACGTGCCCCATCACTTTAAATGGCTTTAACAAGCTGATAGGTGATATTGAATTTCACATACAAAATTAAAAAAAAAAACTAATGTACAAAGAAGATTCATGAAAGAAAAACATTTCTTTTACATTTCACAAGAGTAGAAATCAGAGATCTTCAAACATCCCTAAGCAGTAAAATGTGTGGGGTGTTTGTGTGTGAGCATGTGTATCATTTTTTCAAGACACTGTTACTTGAAATGTAAGACAGATTTAGTTGTAGAAAAACAGGACAGACAGATGTAAAGCACTGGGTAAATAGTGATGAATATTCACATTGTTGGTCGAATGGCCGCTGACACAATTAGATTTTTTTTCTGAAATTTTTAAGTCTATGAAGTCTTTGTTTAAATTAAACATTAGGAAAAACATAAAAATAAAATTTGACACAGTTAGGACTGCTCTTATTTCAGATACGGGTGGCAGTGAGGATGCAAAAGTCACTTTTACCTACTCGCACTCTGCTCTTTCCCCAGCCAAACACATCTGCAAACACAAGACGTGAAACTTAACTGACATTAAGCTGAGTTAAGAAAGAAGAATGATCTGTAATTCTTATGAAAGTCAAAATAAAAACAGAGTACAATACTCAGTTACTTTGTCCTGAAGTTCTCTTTGAAATATTTTTATTGTGGTCCTGAAGGGTTTGCCAGCTTAGTATTGTATGCCGTGGAAAGCCACTTAAATGTTTTCAGTTTTTAAGGAACACACACATGCGCATTCACAATCACGAATACAAGTTTTCAGGTTTAAGCTCACTCGAATTTTTGTCTTGGGTGTCTGAGGTTATGTTGTGTTAACTGAGTGGAGAAACCTGGCTAATTGGGAAGTGTTTCAGGCCAATATTCTGTCTTAAAGAATAAGATCTCATATTGCATTCCTAAAACAAACAAACAACCAAACAAAATCTACCTCCTCTTCCATACACTGTCATTCAGACTGAGGATGCATTTTTCTTATTTCACTTGGATGTCTCTGTATTTCCTTGTTTACTTTTTAATTACTTGGCCAAATTCCCTCTGAGTATTCTGAGTCAGGTTTACTTTGTTCATTTTTAAGGCCTAAACTTGTCTTAGAATAGATGATAAAATTGGAATTGATAGTCTCTAAAGTCTATTCTAGTTCTCACATTTTATGATTTTAAGTTTTTATATCACTTTATTTATTGGGGAACAAAACAATACATATGACTGTAAACAATGCCATATTTTCCCAATGTCTAAATCAGTGTTTTCCTATAGAATGATATTTCTTGTTAATTTTTTAGAGGATATTATTTATGTATGTGAGTTCTTAAAGACAAAGAAATCACTGATTTATGTGAATGTTGTTGTTAGTCATTCTTGCAAAGTATTCCATGCAATCTGATGCCCCTAATCTGGGATGGTTGTCTAACACAGAGGCAGGGAAGGGAAATCCTTCTGTTCTCCTATATTTACATCTTTCTTGTCACAGCCGCATTTGTATTACAAAGAGGAAAATATTTTTCAAATCCATATTTTATGGTGTTCTCTTCAGGGTTTGATATACATTCCCATTTGTACGTAAGGAAATTCATAAACCCAACCTGTAAAAACCAGACCCATTTCTTGTACCTTACAAATTGGTACCCCTATTATATTCATGTCATGGAGGAATAAATTACCAGTGAATAATAAGGCAAGCATTCAATTTCAGGTGTTAATAGTTGAGATTTAGCTCTGCTATTTAATAGCTATTTGTCTGTTAACAGTTACTTACTCTCCAAGCACTTGGGTGGCTCAGTCAGTTGCGCGCCCGACTTCGGCTCAGGTCATGATCTTGCTGCTCATGGTTCGAGCCCCACTGGGCCCTGTGCTGACAGTCCAGAGCCTGGAGACTGCTTTGGAATTGATGTCTCCCTCTCACTCTGCCCCTCCCTGGTCCACGCTCTGTCTCTGTCTCTCAAAACTTAAATGGTAAAAAAATGTTTAAAAAAATCAAGTTACTTACTTTCTTTTTGCTTTGTTGTTTTATCCATAAACAATGTTAATATCAAGATGTATTTAAAATGTTTTTACCCTCTATGAGGAGTAAAAAAGTTAATTAATGTAATGTATTTAGGCCATTTCTGGGATATAGTAAGTATCTAGTAAATATCAACCTATTTGTCCTATGAATTTAAGGTGTACATTCTACCTTACAGATATGCAAAGAAATTGCAGCTTTGTTTATTTTCTGTGATTACTGCTATCTTTCTTACATGTCACGTTTTCAGTCCTCCATCCAGATAATTGTAGAAAAGACAAAAATGATATATAAATATTTGTTGCTTTTTAATTAATTTTAATTAAATTTAATTAAATATTAAAAGATATTTAATATTTTTCATTTTTCATTTTAAATAAAATTACTTTAGTAGCTCAGGGTCTTTTAAATACCAGTTTGCTCCCCCACCCAGTCTCTCTCTTCTGTTCCCATAGTATCAAATGAACATATGAGGTATTTATTCTGATGCCAAGGGAGAGAGGGAGACTTCCATGCTGATTGTATACAATTCTGTGCTATCATCTTTTAAGAAGCATGTTGTCTGTGATCACCTTTGAACTGATAGTCATGAAGTTATAACCGGTCCCATCTAGCTTTGGGGTGCTGTGCTGCACCCATGGAAGACCATTGTCTTCCTCAGTCATAGTGGCCCATCTCATTGAAGCTTCCTTCTTCTGCCCCAGACATTTAAAAGGCTACAGATTTTCACACCATCTTTACAGCCTCGCAGCAAGTCAATCTGGATCTTGCAGATCCCTGGCACATCATACACGGGCCATGAAAAACCGTAATCAATGTTAATTACACTTATGTTTATCTGACATGGGATTTTTAGCACAGCCAACATTAGTACTCTTTCAGAAGCTATGTAATCCTGTCTATTTATGTGGGGAAAAGCAGACCTGTAGTCCCAATATAATTTTTCCCCATTTCTAAAATCACCATTTTTAAGTTTGGGCCCTAATGCAGAAAACAAAATGTCAGTAGTTGGTGGTGAAGAAAGTGATATCTTTCATTTTTGTAGTACCTTTATTTCCTCTTTACTTCCCTATGTTATATTCTCTCTTCCCAAGGTTATTAAGAATTATGGCGTATATTTAATTGCAGAATGTCTAATTTGCATGTAAAGAGATATTTAAATGTAGCATCAATCTAACAATAGTTATCCCTTCTACTCTAGATACCTGTGAAATAGCTCTTATTAAGCAATCTCTCTTCACTCATCAGATACAATATTCTATTTGTTCTGTATTACATATATCTCTGGGGTCTGCTTGTTCCATCCATTCAATTTGTCATTGCTTTATCCTAAGACTGAATTAGATCTTAACTAGGTTATTGCACTCTGGATATTGTCACTAATCTACTTTAGTGCATCTGTTTACCAAGCAATCTATCTAACTTGCTTAACTACCTATAAGGTACAGAAAGGAAAACTGACACAAATGCAGATAAATGCCCAGTTAGTAATATAAATGTAATAGAGAGCAAGGAATGCACAGTATACCTTAAAAGAGTAAGCATTAGTCAGCTCCTGTTGCAAAATTGTGAAAAATAGTGTTGCTAGATCTTTTGAATTTTGAAGATAAGATTGGCATTTTGAATTTTGTGAGAAATTCCTCAACATCTAACTGTTTATAACTAAATCAGAAACTGTTAAACATATTTGGTAAAGCATTAAAATATTCATAGTTAAAATTCAGCCCAAGAGTAACCAGTTGTCAAAATCCCACAAGTAGAAAAAAAGAAGCACTATTCTTGCAACTTTGATTTATATTTACAAAACCTCTTGTAACATTCCCTAACATATATATTCAACACTATTGTTAAGCCAGATCCTTTCCTATTCTCATCCTCATTTGTGTGTGCATGTTTTTATACCTGTTGATCTTTTTGTCTCTAATGTATTGCTCCTGGCAGAATTCCCTCTATGTATTAAGATTGAAGTCAATGATTGTCTCCTAATAGCCATGTTAACCAGCTCTTTATGTGTGCTTCTGAGATAATTCTCTATAGAGTTTTATTTTATAACAACATATATTTGAGTTTATTTATTAGAGTAATCTAATTACAACTTCACTAGACTATTAATACTTGAAGATAAAGAGCAGTTATATTCATCTTTATTTCCCAACTTTCAAAGAACATTCAATAGAGAAAAGATACTCATCATAAGAGGGAATAGATGCCCTCTGATGCTTGAACATGCACTAATGCTTTAGAAGTGCTATTGTCTTTGGGATGCCTGGGTGGCTTAGTCAATTAAGCCTCCAACTCTTGATTTCAGTTCAGGTCACGATCTCATGGTTCTTCAGACTGAGCCCCAAGCCAGGCTTCATGCTAAGAGTGCAGAGCCTCTTGGGATTCTTTCTCCCCATTTCTCTCTGGCCCTCCCCTGTTGTATGTCTCTCTCTCAAAATAAATATATAAACTTAAAGAAAAAGCAGTGCTATTATCTTTGCAACCTTTGAGTAGGCTGACTTGTCACAACTTGTCATATTTGTTCATGCTGACCTAAGGCTCATCCCATCCCTACCCTGACCTGTAGCATCAGTCTACTAGTTATAGTAATTTTCATAATGCATTTATATCTCATTTTCTATTCTCCCTGTCAACACCTTAGCTTAGTTCCCAAATTATCTCCCTTATTCCAATCTCCCCAAGGCTCTAATCTCCTCTACAAAATGGTTAGCCTATATCCCTACTCAATAATCACTGGTGTCTCTCTTGGCCCTAAACTCATCTCTAATAGGAACTTACCTCTTCTTGGTCCAGGTCTATGGTATGAAATTGTATAGATTACGTTCTGCATAAAATCATCTGTTTGAAGAGTTACTAGTAAAGTAAAAGTGTACCTTAGAGATATGTCAACTGAGAAGAAGAATGTTTTCTAATTAGTCTATGCAAAGGGAGTATCTTTCTTTATCTAATAACTTGGGAAGGGGTGCCAGTTGCAATTTATCAATGGGTAAGGTAAAATTATTTAATTTATATAATGCTATCACATGTGAAGCTTGAGCCATCTAGTCTGACTGAATTACTACCTTTTTTCACCAAGTATTTTTCCATCTTCTTCTTTCTTGAGGTATAATTTACATATAATGAAAGGCACAGATATTAAGTGAACAATTCAATAAGTTTGGATCGATGTATAAACAACACATCGGACAACATGTATAACATGTCTTATCAACTCAGAAATTTCCCTTGAAGCTTATTGTGGTCAATCTCCATCTTTCATGGAAATTATTAGTCTGATTTCTATTGCTGCAGATAACTTTTAACTGTTCTTATTTTTTTGTAAAAATAAATAATACATTATGTTTTCTTTGGGTTTAGTCTCTTTCATTAATGACCATATTTTTGAGATTTTTCCCCTGTGTTTTATTTATTAGTGGTTCATTTCTTTTCATTGTTGTCTAGAATTTAATTATATGAATATACTAAGTTGCTTATCTATTCTTCTGTTGAAAAGTATTAGGGCTGTTTCTACATTGGGGCTCTTGGGAATTAAGCTGCTGTAAACATTTGTCTATGAGTCTTTTGTACATGTATTTTCATTTCTCTTAAGTAAAAGCCTAGGAGTAGAATTGCTAGAGTATATGAAAGGTGAATTTTTTTTTTTAAGAATGTACTCACCAGTTTTCCAAAGTGACCGGACCATTTGATATTTCCATCTATAATGTATCAGAATTCAGTTTCTCCACATGCTTACCATTTCACACCATTGTTCTCTTATATTTTATTGATTTCAGCCCTTGTTTTTATTTTTGTTCTTCTAATTTCTCTGGGTTTAATTTGCTCCTCTTTCCTACTTCCATAAAGTGGAGGATTATATCATTATTTAAACACTTCTTTTCTAATATAAGAATCACATTTACAAGTAAAAATTTTTTAAACATGAATGCATTCTATAAATTTTGATTTTATGTTTAAATTTATGTATAGTTTGGAATGATTTTTTAAAAAAATTAATGTTTTATTTATTTCTTAGAGAGAGAAAGAGAGAGAGAGAGAACGTAAGCAGGGGAGGGTCAGAGAGAGAGAGGGAGACACAGAATCTGAAACAGGCTCCAGGTTCTGAGCTGTCAGCACAGGGACCAATACAGGCTCGAACCTACAAAACATGAGATCATGACCTGAGCCAAAGTCAGATGCTTAACCGACTGAGCCACCCAGGTGCCCGTGAAATGAGTTTTTAATGCTCATTTATTTTGAGAGAGAGAACACACATGCATGCACACAAAGGAGAGTAGGGGAGGGGAAGAGAGTGAGAATTCCAAGCAGGCTACTCCTTCTAAGCAACCATAGCTCCAGCCCTCTCTCTCACCCATATTTGTCATTTGGTACTTTATAATGTAATTCAGGTTTTCTGTCTCTTTTTGTTCATCATTAGGCTAAACACTATTTTCATGTTAAGATACACTCTTATTTTACTTTTGTCTCTCCTTCCTCATAACAGCTTAGGTAAAATGTGTTTGGAATTATTGACTCACTTATATTTAGAGCTTCTTCTAAGAATTGCTTTTGATATATGGAGGACAGTGCAACAATAGGACAATAAAATGGCAAGGTGTAACTAGAATGACAGAGGCACCATGGAAGAAAATTGCTTTGACAAGGCCAGTGGAGTAGGGCAGAAGTCATCTGAAACTGCTGCACAGTTTTACCTATGACTACTTGGAACCATGTTGATAGAATGGGGACAGCAGAGAGTATGGTGTTTCCTACAACTATTCTTTCCATTCATTATTCCAGCCAATGCTTAAGAAGAATAATAATGCCCTATAAATAATGTGTCATGTGACAAGTATGTTTCTAAGTGCTCCCTCTCTCTATATATAAATATTTAGCCCTCATAGTATTCTTATTATTTAGTTATTGTCATTCACATTTTACACAGGAAGAAACTGAAAGATTATAATAGGAAGTAATATGCCCAAGAACTCATAGCTATTAAAAGAGCCATGGGGCGCCTGGGTGGCTTAGCCAATTAAATGTCAGACTTAATTTCAGCTCAGATCATGATCTCACAATTCGTGAGTTTGATCCCAGCGTTGGGCTATGTATGCACTGACAGTGTGGAGCCTGCTTGGGACTCTCTCTTTCCCTCCCTCTCTGCCTCATCCCCTTGTCCATGCTTGTTCACACTATCTCTCTCAAAATACATAAGTAAACTTAAAAAAGAAAATCAGAGTCAGGTTTTGATCCAAGTGGTTTAAACTGGGAAGCGAACATGAATGTGTGGGATCCATCTTTCTTTGATTTGTCACAAACACAACAGCGGCCTCTCAAACCTTACTTTAAATCTTCAGAACTGGGAGAGAGCGGCTGATGTAAGAGCTCTGATTTGACCTGTTAACCTGCCAGTGCCTTCACTACATCTGTCTAAAGTGATAAAGTGTTAGCCCTTGGTAACTCCTACAGGCATACTATCCTTAAATAAAAGACTAGATAAATAAAGAATGTAAATGCCATTTATTCATTAAAATTCTACACAGCAAAATATCTAGTCATTATCTCAGTGAGTAATATACTCTAGTGTCTTCATGTATATCATAAAACATAATAAAATGGATAATGGATATATTCCCCTTAATAATATTGCTGCAATTTAAATTCCTATTTAATGACATGAATAGGAGCACATTTCTGTGCATAAAATAGTAAAATGTCAGATTATAGCTCAACAAAGAGCAGCATTATTATTTAAAGGAAAATTAATGAATCATCCAAAGTAGCATATAATAAATTTTTTCACATTTGTTTTCTGTTTGAATTATTTCTTCCTACTGAAAGAACAAAACCAGTATATCCTACATCTCACAGCATGGCTTTCCACTAGAATGGTTACATGATATATTTTAACAAATTGCTATTTAGAGATAATTTTTCATGATTCTGACGATGATAAGACTCTTCTATTGCTTTTTAAAATGAGTTATTAAAAAGCCAAAAATGGAACATAAAAGCAAATGTGTCCTATTCTTTATTCTTTAACAACAAAAATCTTACAGGTATGTAATATCAAAATCTCCCACAAAACAACTGACCTAAAATGACAATCTAGTACACACTAGTACACAAGTTAGTTATAGCACTCCAAAAATAACATCAAACAAAATGCTCACAAATCCCAAGTACTCTATCCTAGGGCATACTTCATTCTGTTTATGCCGTAAATGGAACATTAAATGCATATCTGCAAAAGAAATCCACAGCACTCTATCTAAGTAAAGACATTTTCTGGAAAACATTATAAAATCAAGTGAAATCTATTGCTGTGAAGTCACCCAGAATGAAGTAGCAACTTTGAAAATTTTTAAAGAAGTTTTCTACAGTAAAGCTTTACTAATATTATGTGGGAACATTTTACCAGTAGCTTTCTTTCTTCTCTTTGTTCTTCCTTTTTCCAAGAAATGTTCAGAAGGCCTTATAAATTAAAAAAAATATGATAATTCTCTAAATCACAAATATATTTAATTTCTAAATTTTAAGAATAACTAAATATTTGTAAATACATTGTATACTCATGAAAGCATAGGTCGTATAAATGTATATTTGTTTTAATTTTAGGTACTGATCATGAATATTTTATTAGAAATATAATTAAACGATGTATGTGGGTATCAACAAAACAATATATGTACTTTTAAAAAATGTTTTTATTTTTGAGAGAGCACAAGCAGGGGAGGGGTAGAGAGAGAGGGAAAAGAGATCTGAAATGGGCTCTGTGGTGACAGCAGTGAGTCCCGTGTGGGGCTTGAACACATGAACTGTGAGATCAAGACCTGAGAGGAAGTCAGAAGCTCAATCAACTGAGCCACCCAAGTGCCCCAAGGATATATCTACTTTTAATTATTACTCTGAGCATAATTACTTATGAATTGGTAAAAAGGGGTAGATCAATAATTCAGGTACATTTGAAACCTGATGAATATGTGCATAGAGTCATAAAAAGTAAAAATCTAAATAACTTTCAGCTGTATTATTTTATTTTATTTTATATGAATACATATCTGTCAGAGTCAGACATTCAGATGCGATATTTAAAAATTTGGGGGAAAGTACGGGGCGCCTGGGTGGCGTAGTCGGTTAAGCGTCCGACTTTCGCTTGGGTCATGATCTCGCGGTTCGTGGGTTTGAGCCCAGCGTCGGGCTCTGTGCTGACTGCCAGTTCAGAGCCTGGAGCCTGTTTCAGTCTGTGACTCCCTCTCTCTCTGACCCTCCCCTGCTCATGCTGTCTCTCTCTCTCTCTCTCCTAGAAATAAATAAAAAATATTTAAAAAAATTTTGGGGGAAAGTAATCTTTAACTTTTATTTTAAATAGAGTCACAATACATACATTTCAACTATTTTTTTCTGTACTCTTAATTGTTGAATCTGGATTGCATTTGCTGTGCCAAATGAATAGAGATAAAAATGGAGAAAGGAGTGCTTGCTTCCCAAAACTAAGAAGAACCAAACTGTTAGAAGAGTAGCAAATATAACCCTCAAACTTCAAGCTTACTTAATATGTGTACACAGCTAAGGAAGCAGGCTTTATGATGATTCTGAAAATGTCATTGTTAAAGAGACAACAGTGCAACAAGAATTGTAAAATCTAATTCAATAGACTCTCTTCTTTTTCTCATTTCTCTACATTATTTTATATAATATATATAATACTTCCTTTACCAAGGTGGCAAATATATTTTGGAAGCTATTAGAATAGCTTTACTGTGTCTTTATTTTCATTGTCTACATACAAATAATAGATACCATATGTTTGCAATAAAGGAGGATTAGGAGGAACATAACGGAGAATCATGGGGGAGAAGAAGGGGAAAAATAGTGGCGGAGAGGGAGGGAGGCAAACCATGAGAGACTCTTGAATACTGAGAACAAACTGAGGGCAGATGGGGTGGGGGGGAGGAGAAGGGGGCTGATGGGCATGGAGGAGGGCACTTATAAGGATGAGCACTGGGTGTTATATGGAAAGCATCTTGACAAGAAACTATTAAAAATAAATTTAAAAAATAATAAAAAATAAAAAATAAAAAACAAATAAGTATAGTTTTTAACATCAAAAAATTAACTCTAGTTTTTTTATTTATATGAAATCAGAGACCCCAAATCTTTGCTTCTGTAGTTTTATAAGCACATCTTTAAAAAAGTCTCTCTTAAATTGTACAGTTTTTCTAGTTCTGTATTAAAATAATTATCTCTAATAGCTGTGTAATAAGTTTGATGATTTGACATCATTTATTCTGAATAGACAATACTTTATCTAGAATGGCCACTATATCAATGATACTATTTCAATACATTACTTGTGTTTTTTATCATGATTGAAAAAGTAAGTTGTAAAAATAATAGTATTAAACAATTTAATATTAGAATCATCTAAAATCAGACCTTTCCTCTTAAAGGTATTTTAGTTATTCTGTTCTACCAACAAGGAATCAAAATTTCCCTAGATTCAAATTCTAAGTCTGTTTACTAGGTGTATACATGATTCTTTCTATATCCTGGAGTCTAGCAGATGGTACATCATGTTTTCTCTCTGCTGCTTCTCTCCCTCATCTTTATGGTAAAGAACTCCACTGCTTTTGTGTTTGAATTCTTGTATACCACATCTGTTAACTACCATATATTATGGTATAGTACCATCTTCTGTTAAGTTTCTTCTGTTTCTTCTGGTCTTCTGTTAAGTTTCTTGAGATCCACATCTGAATGAAAACATATGATATCTATCCTTTTCTTACTGACTTATTTCACTCAGCATAGTACCTTTCAGGTCCATCCACATTGCTGCAAATGGCATGATTTCATTATTTCTCATTGCCAAGTAGTATTCTATTGTATATATAAACCACATCTTCTTTATCCATTCATTCTAATTTTCTGTCATGAGAAAAAAAATCAGACCTCATTTTCAATAAAAAATAAGCCTGCTAATAGACATGACCTAGACAACCATCTCACTTTGCTAATCTCACTGTAATGTAACCTTTACCTTGAATATGTAACCTGAATGAAAGAAATCACATTCCAGGCACAAATCTTTCCTTAAAATTCAGATATTCTTTTTCAGGGGAGATTGCCATTTGTGTTGTAAACTGGAAGTTTTCACCTGAAAATGCATTTTAGCAAGTGTTCAGATGACAGTGAGGGATACCTTTCTTCTGAGAACTAGGAGAATGCCTACTGTGAAGAAAGGGGGAAAATAGGCATAAATCATGGAATATTCTCAAGCAAACCTCTTTTGGGAAATTAAACATTTGAAGCATATGATAATTTGGATAGTGACTTTCAAAAATTTATTTGTAGCTGGATCGTGATACCTATGCATCTTCATGCTTTTGCAACCCCAGATTTAAGGACTGGTGTGTTCTAACATATCCAATATGCACTGTAAATTTATACTAACAAGAGTAATTTTATCTTCAACCTATTATCTTTTAAAATACTACCTTGTATTCTTATGAACTATAATTATGTCTTATATTTAGTGTATAAGAATGACAACTTAATTCATGCTAATTAGATAAGGTAAATTTTCACTTGCATGTCACTTTTAATTATCATAACAACTCTAAGATGGATAATATACCAGTTTTCAGATAAAGAAACAGAATTAGGGCAATTATGTAACTTGCATAGATTCTCACAATAGCAAGGGTTAAAGTCAGGATTAGAACTCAGTCAGGGCACCTGGGTGGCTCAGTCGGTTAAGGATTAGAGCTCAGGTTGTCTAACATCAGCAAATCTTTATACTCCATCCTATTCTCAGCTACAGTACAGGAAACAAAACAAAAGAAAACAAAGGAAGATGAAACAAAATAAAACACTTCACAAGAATATCTAGTTTTCTAGGTGCTGAATGGATATAAAAAGTATAGTATTTTTGTAAAGTATCTTGGGCTCCATTCTGGATTGACTAAATTAATCACTATGCATTGAATTGTGTAAGAACAAGGTATATATATTTTTAAGTTTATTTTTTATTTTGAGAGAGAGAGAGCATGCTAGCTGTGAAGGGGACAGAGAGAGAGAAAGAGTGAGAAATCCAAGCAAGCTTCACACTGCCAGTGCAGAGCCCAAATTTATTGAGTCCCCTAGGAGCCCTATGAACAAATTTCATTAATGAGAAAAGAATTCAAGTTGTTCTGCAAACTCTATGGCAAATAATTATGATAGTGATTTATAAAGGCTGTGAGTTTAAGTGACTATGTAGTTCATGTGATCTATCAAAAATATTTCAGAGAATTGTTTACTAAAGTCTACTCGGATTATTTACCTATGCAGCAGTTGTCTAAGAAATCAATACAGGGCCAAACATGGGCTCATGTCAATCAGCTTATGCATATTGTGAAATCTGAGTTCACCTTAAAATCTGGAAAAAAAAAAAAAGCACATAAAGATGTAGAAGACAAACACAATGGACATCGGTGTGCTAATAAATTAAAAATTATCCCTACCACACTACATAAGCCTAGTTTTAGTGATTCCTGTGGTTTAAATACTCATACAACAATTTCAAGGTACCAAATGGGACGTTATGAAATACTGCATAGTAGCACTCTATTTTATAGTGTCTTCACCTAACTCATGTAACAGACTAGCATGACCTCAAGCACTTAAACTCACATACTTTAGTGACAGTAAAATTCTATACCGATAAAAAAGAAGCGATGAGTCTTGAGTATTTTTCTTTTTGTTTAATATAATTTACTTAATTATATGTTCATAAAGTTTGTTTTATTTTCATGTCAAGTGGATTTTCAAAAGTTGTTAGGAGTAGTGATATAGCTTTTATTAGGGTCTGCATTGCTTCAAGCGTACTGTAGAATCTTCTGCCCCATAAGCTTTGCTATATTCTCAGCGTATAGAAAATAGTACAATTGTAATGTTAAAATGTTAAAAAAATTAATAATTCTGTGTTAATAACCAGTTTGAAAAATTCCTGAAAATTTATCTACTCTAATGAGCTGGTATGCAAATATACAGTAGATGAAAGATATAACTTTATTTTTTAACTAAGGCTGAAAAGCATGGGATGATATTGAACACCATATATTAGATTGAGATGACAGCTCCCTGTTACATGCCTTTAATTATATGCCCTTTAAATAAATAGTTATCAATACAAAAGATATTGTATATCATATATTATTGTGAATCCAATAACCTTGTGAATGAAACAGTAAGCAAAATAAAAATCAGTGGCAATCCTTGCTAATGCAATAAGGCAAGAAAAGGAAATAAAAAGTATATACATATATATATACATATATATATATATGTATATATATATATACATATATATGTATATATATATGTGTATATATATATACATATATATATGTATTGTGAAGGAACACATAAAACTATTTTTTTTTGGCAGATGACCTGATCATCTATGTAGAAAATCTAAAAAAATTAACCAAAGAACTCTTGGAACTAATAAGTAGTTATAGCAGGTTTCAGGATACAAAGTTAATATACAAAAGTCAATTTCATTCCTGTATACTAATTATGGAGACATAGAATTTGAAATTTAAACACAATACCATTCACATAAACACTCAGAAAGGTTAAATACCTAATTAGATGAGGATGCCTGGGTGGCTTACTCAGTTGACCGTCCAACTTCAGCTCAGGTCATGGCCTCGTGGTTTATGAGTTCGAGCCCCGCATCAGGCTCTGTGCTGATAGCTCAGAGCCTGGAGCCTGCTTCAGATTCTGTCTCTCCTTCTTCTCTGCCCCTCCCCAGCTCGTGCTTTGTCCCTCTTTCTCTCAAAAATAAATAAACATTAAAAACATTTTTAAAAAATCTAATTAGATGTAAACCTAACCAAATATGTACAAGATCTATACAAATCCAACTACAAAACTCTGATGAACAAAATTAAGTAACAAAGTAAATGAAGAGATACTCCATGTTTGTGTATAGAAAGGTCAATATTGTCAAGCTGTCAGTTCCTCTCGATTTGATCTGTAGTTTCTAACATAATGTAGAAATGAAAAAGTAGAGTGACACACAGCTATTATAATAAGACTAGCTTCTTAAAATGTCTATGTATGCACCTTTACTATTTATTTCTTCATTAGGCTTCAAGTTACTGTCTAATGACTCTTCATTTCAACCAGTAGGTCTCCCTTTAGCATTTCTTGCAGGGAAGATCTGATGGTAACAGACTCCTTCAGCTTCTTTTATCTGAGAATGTCTTTTAAAAAAAAATCTAACAATGTATTAATTTCTTAATCACTTTAAAAGAATAGTTTTTCCAGATATAGGGTTGTTGGTTGACTGTTTTATTCTTTTAACACTTTGAACATATCAGGTAACGGCCTCTGGCTTCCAAAGTTTCTGATGAGAAATCTGCTTATTATCTTATTGAGGATCACCTGTATGTGATAGAGTCCCTTCTCCTTCGCTGCTTTCAAGAGTGTCTTTTTCATTGGCTTGCAAAAATTTGATTATGTGTCTTCGTGTGAGTCTCTTTGAGTTCATCTTACTTGGAATTCATTGAGCTTGTTGAATGTTTATTTCCATGTCTTTAATCAAACTGTGGAGGGTTTCAGCCCTAATTTCTTCAAATATTATTTATGCCCCTTTCTCTCTTTTCCTTTTAGGACTCCTACAATACATCTATATATGATTGCCTTGATGGTGTCCCACACATCTCTTAGGCTATATTCATTTTAGTTCAGTTTTTTCTGTTTTCTTTTTTTTTTTTTTTAATTTTTTTAATGTTTTATTTATTTCTAGGAGAGAGAGAGAGAGAGAGAGAGACAGTGTGAGCAGGGGAGAGTCAGAGAGACAGGGAGTCACAGACTGAAACAGGCTCCAGGCTCTGAGCTGGCGGTCAGCACAGAGCCCGACGTGGGGCTCGAACCCACGAACCGCAAGATCATGACCTAAGCGAAAGTTAGACGCTTAACCGACTAAGCCACCCAGGCGCCCCCAGTTTTTTCTGTTTTCAAACTCAGTTTTTCACTGTCCAATCTTCAAGTTTGCTGATTCTTTTTCTGCCTTTTTCTGCTTTTGAATCCCTCTACTGAATTTTTTTATTTCAGTTATTGTACTTTAAATGTCCAGAATATTTTGTGTGGGGGGAATGTTCATTTTAGGTTTCCTATCTCTTTCTGATATTTCCATTTTGATCATAAACAATTTTCTTGAAAATTTCCACCTCTTCTTTAATTATCTGAGCATCTGTTAAGGCTGTCTTCAGATACTTCTTTTAGTCGTTGTGTTATATATAGATCTGCTATCAAGTCTTTTACAGGCAGTTTCTGTTTGTTTGCTTAGGTTTGGATGGCTTATACTTTCCTATTTCTTTTTATGCCTTGAAATTTTTGTTGAAAGTGTATATTTGACAATTATAACATGGTAAACAGCTCCTTCCCCTTTCCCAAAGTTCTCTGTTTTGTTTTTGCTTATTGTTTTCAATTTTTTTTGCTTCTAGTAGTCTGTTTATGTATGGAGGGTCAGCCTGAGATGTAAGCATTAGGTCTTCTCAGATTTTCTGAGCCTCCCCCCCTTTTATGGTCATTTTGTGGTGATACTCTAATTTCTCCTGTATAAGGAGCTGCTATTGAATATCCTCATCTTTAAAAGGGTCCTGACTCTTTAAATCCTTTGGAAGTCACTTCAGCCAGAGGAAGAGGTGATGGCAACATTGGGATGAGGTTTAAGAACAATGGCTGCCTTTTGCAACTCTGTGATCAGAAGGAGCAATCAATAATCAAAGCATAAATTTATGATATTTAAAAACAGAATTCTTTTAGCACACCCTGGCTCCCTCATGCTGATTATAGAGTTCTCTAAGAACTCTATGTCTCCAAGACATAGGTCTGCCTGCTGTGGAGCTGAGGAGTAGGATATGGGCGGATTTTACTGTGCTAGAACTGGAATTACCTCTATTTTTCTATCCATACTTTTCCTTGGAAATTGTAAACCTTGAATATACTCCAGAGGTCCAATATTGTTACTACAGATAGATTGTCTGTACAATTACTGTCTAAGTGGAGATACATATTCCCCGCACTTCCTACTCCATCATTTGCCCCGGATCTTCTCCTTTTAATGATCTAGACTGGTGTTTGACAAGACATCTGGGCACCATGGACTAACAAAATTGATATGTAAAATTAAGCATAACAGACTCCAGGCAAACACATCTTAAAATCAAAGTCTGGTGATATTCTCTCTATAGTTTTGGATGAGATTTACATGTGTTGGCAGCCTGAACTCTTAGAGTTTATCCATAGAAAGAATATAGAAGAAATGGATATTTTCTAGAAACAACATGATTTCCTATGAAACTCCAGATGAAATTGTTCAAAATTATACGTAAGAGGATCATCTGTAGTGACTTTGGGATCTTAATGTAGTTTTTGGGTGGAGTGGATTACCAAAGAAACAATAACTGAAGTGGTACAGGAAACCAAACAAAGATTGGATCTTGATATAGGAATAAGCCCTTTGAAAGAAAGTGTGAGCTATATTCTTCTGTTAGATCAGAGAATGTGCAGTGAGTTAATGAGATAACTGATTAAGAATATCTTAATTCCCCTTATCTTCCCACTATCCTTTGCTTCTTCTCAGAAAGACCATGAAAAGCTAATGAGAGGAGGGATGGAAGTGATTCAGTAAAGAAACTAAGGAGACTAAAGAAAACCTCTAGAACTTTCTTGCTTGAAGCAATCTTCAGTTGCATTAGCAAGAATAGCTACAATCTTATAGAAGGTTTCAATCCTGAATAGTAAGTGTGACTGGACCTAAGTATTGAATGATATCATATTTATGTCTTCAAGTTATAATATGCCACTTTATAATAACCATGAGTGATCAGAGAAAGGGCATGAGTCTTCACCTAAGGGAAGAGGAAGAACTTGTTCTAGTTTATGCATTTGATAATTAAGGTAGGAGAAAAAGAGAGAGAGAGAGAAAACCTCCTGATTACAAAGTATGAATCATTTGCTCAACAAAAAATACAAATTTAAATGAGAATATTTAAAAATATTATGAGTCTATGTTAACATATAATTTATAACTGTACAAAATAACTGTGAAACCAATAAACAAAAGGAAAGACATTGGAAAATTTATAACACCCCCCCAAGAATCTTACTAATTTATGAGGAATTGTACAAAATAGTTCAAATATTTAAATCTTTTAAATGTCCATTTCTGTTGATTTATCTATATGTCAATTCTAAATGCTTACCTATTTTTATATTCATTTTCCATCCAGATCATAAAACTAAAATTTGATATTTTAAATGAGTCAACCATGTGCTTCTGTATCTTTAAATAAATGGGACCATATAATTTGACTTTAAAAATGTTACAAAATAAATTTATACTGGAAATAACATTGTAAATTATATATAAAATTTTCTGATATGCTTATTCTTATATGTTTATTACAATACACATTTTGTGACATGAATTATAGTGCTCTCTAGACAGAGTAGCATAAAAACATGAAAAGAAAAGAAAAATAATGTGGGGTTTTGACATAAAATACTACTGTAAACATGGATATATGTAGAGACCCTGTATCACACATTGCTTACTTTGGAAGAACATAACTGTGTATAGTCTTTAATACATCATATTATTGTTGTTTAACTCTGTGTAATACCCCATACCTTGGCAATACTGGGCACAAGAGATTGTATATTTTCAAAGGAGGAACATCAGCTATTTGGAGAAAGACCTTGGGCTTGGAAATTTTCAGTTTTCTTGAACTTTGCCTTAAAATCATTTACTAGAATCTCATATGCCCTATCAGGATGTGATTATACTATCATGCTGTTAAGATAAATGATTCCTATCAGCTTCAGTGAGTTCTTGCCTACCATTCATCTTCTTGATTTCCACCTTCAATGTATGATGTGCTCAACAAGCTTAAAACTGGTCAGGGTTACTAAGTAAATGGTCTTTGGAGATGAATGCTGGAGTGGACAATCAGATTTTGATAGGGGAAAATAAAGTACCTCAGATTTCTGACAAGTGAGTATTATTCAAATAAAATTCTTAGGATGTTAAGCTAGAGGAAGAAAATCATCAATTGAAAATATAATTTTTACCTTAAGGTTGTTAGTATTACCTTCAGTTGACACAACTCTTGAAGGATTAGTATGCATTTACAACACAAGGAACCCAGCAGCATTAAACTGGAATGGAAAACTCAGCACTATTTCCATATTATTTCTATTACAGCACTTACTATAATGTACCTTCTTGTATAGTGTGATATCTGTCTTTTTCTTAATAGATTTAGAAGACTTGGTATATCTGTTCTGTTGAGCTAACAAATATGAATGCTAAATAATTACACCCAGAGAAAGGAGATATTTTTTTTAATGTTTTATTTATTTCTAGGAGAGAGAGAGAGAGACAGCGTGAGCAGGGGAGGGTCAGAGAGAGAGGGAGTCACAGACTGAAACAGGCTCCAGGCTCTGAGCTGGCAGTCAGCACAGAGCCCGACGTGGGGCTCGGACCCATGAACCGTGAGATCATGACCTAAGCGAAAGTCGGACGCTTAACCGACTAAGCCACCCAGGTGCCCGGAGAAAGGAGATATTTTATGTCTCTTGCCATATCATTTTTCCATTCACAGAGAAGAGGGGTTTTTATGAACTGATCAGTTTGAAGGACATTATAGTGGACTGTTTGAATCTTAAAACATTTAATAAGTCTAGACTTGTCAGTGCTCATGAGATTGGTCCGCTTCACTCTCTTGCTGTTTTATGATCAAAATGGTAAAGGCTGGCACTACTCATTTAGTAGACCAAGGTGATCCCCTTGTGAAGAAATATTGTATTTTATTCTCACTCTTAGCATCAAACTAAGATCTAGAGTGTGCTGTTTCAGCCTACTCTGGTAGACATTAAGGACATATTTAGCTATTTTAGTTGCTTGGGATTTTTTTTCCTATTACTGATAAACCTTTTTATGCCACTGAAGTATTAATTTCTACTGTTGGAATTAATATATTGGTGGCTGTGTTGGATGTGGGTGCAAGAATAACATCTTTATACTAAGGGATATAGAAAAAATAGATTTGAGGAAAATGTAATGTACTTCAAAAGAACATATTGCTTTTCATAATTCCTTATACTTGGCAAACCATTTGTCATTTTCAGAGTCAGGACAAACAAACATTGTTATAAAAAATTGAAATTCATTTGTTGGAAAGCTAAAGAGAAAATTATGTTGGGTGTGAAACTGTGTGAAAATGACTAGAAAATAAATTGATTTGCTTAAGAAAATAATGTACTGAGAGAGAAAATAATGACGTTTATGAATTTAAAATTTTTATATTTTTAAGTTTATATTTGTTATATATTTGAATTAAATTTATGATAATTTTGAAATATGCTTAAGGAATATAGTCAAATATTAAGAATTAAAAATGCTGATAGAATTTTTTTAAACAAAAGTTTAGTTGTCTATACAACTTGCAAAGGTATTTTATCAATTTGTACACGTAAAGCTTATTTAAGTGGTTCTATATAGCTGTACGTTCTTTTCTGAACTATAAACTCCTTTAGAATAGAATATATGTCAAAATAATCCTTGTAGGCTTGCTAGCACATTCTTCAAAGCCTTGTACTTAGAATTCTTCACTTAGCAATTCTTCACTGTAATATCTTGAATGAGTAAATGAATAAAGTGTGTCATCTTTCCAAATATCAAAAACCACAAAACATCCTCTGTCAAACATAAAAATGGCAAAGTGTAAATAGTACTATAATGCAACATATAGGCAACTTGTGATAAATTATAGTTATCTAGCAGTATATAATTTAAAATAGATTTAGAAAATTAGGTAGGAAACTACACTTCAGGTCATTTAAATCAAATATAATTTTTAAAATAATGAAATCTCTTAAAGCAAATATATAAATTGAAATTATGTGCCTAGGAAATTTATTCTCAATTATCAGAATGATATAGAATTTTTTGCAGATCAACATTGTATTTTATTTAAAATTTGAAGATGCGAGAGAATGCAATAAAAGAATAATTCAAAAACAAGGTATGTTTTTAGGCAGTACTTTTCAGTGAATCATTTTTATGACAAAAATTATAATAAGCTAAGTATGGTACAAAATCCATCTCTTTTAACAAGGCAAGAAAATAGTGTTAAATTATACCATCCTCATTAAAATCCTAAGTCTGTCATTTCACATTACATTTTGCTCAGGTTGATACGTGCATTCACAGTTATTGCCAGACTTCCATTACTAACTTGCCCTGTCATTTATCATTAGTGAAGGGTAGAAAGCCAAAAAGAAACCTAACGTGATAAAGAATATATAAAAGAAATATAACAAGTAAAATGAAATGTTCCAAATAATAGTCCTTGCATATTCTGCTATAAGTTGAGGAAGAGTATTATTTTTTCATTTTCTCCCTAATATTTTTATAATACAACCCATATGGGGAATATGTTAATGAGATCTTATTAAACAACGTATGATCATGCAGTAATTATAAATTAGTAAAGTAAATTAAAAG
Source organism: Proteles cristata cristata (assembly GCA_017311185.1). NCBI lineage: Eukaryota > Metazoa > Chordata > Mammalia > Carnivora > Hyaenidae > Proteles > Proteles cristata. The sequence continues at coordinate 59,277 of JAESUZ010000890.1, forward strand.
TTAGCCTCTTATCCCAGTGCTCTTCTCAGAATTCATGGAAATGGCACAAAACCCAGAACTTTGACTAAAGGTTGAGGGGAGGTCCTACTTGGGGAAACTGAAGCTTGACCCTATGCCACTTTCCATTAGAGAGGCCCATTATCCCAAGAGCTATCACCTTTAGTTCATTATTAAGCTTTCAACCTAGATCAAATATAATCCTTAGAAGACTGGTATCCCAGTCTAGACAAATTTTCTAAATATCTAGAAAAATCATAGAGCTCAGTTAGCAGTAATGCTCTTGGGGATGGTCTATATCATTATCAACTGTGATGGGCCAATATATTCTCCAAATGAAGTACCATCTTTCATACCTTCAGCTATGGAATAACCCTAATATTGCTGTAAAACCAGCAAAAAGAATTCAAAGAAAAGAAGAAATTAAGAGAATGAATCACATAGATCCTCTCTTTAGTGTTCATGAAACTACCCATTGGATTTTCAGAGAAAAAAACAATTATACCATGAAAAAGAGGAATATGTAGACAGATTAGGAATAGGATTGAATTGTCACAACTGTATTTATTTTATTTATTTATTTATTTATTTATATATTTACAAATAGTTTATTGTCAAATTAGTTTCCACATAACACCCAGTGCTCATCCCCACTAGTGCCCTCCTCCATGCCCATCCCCCCCTCGTCCCCACATCCATCAGTCCTCAGTTTTTGTCAGCATTCAAGAGTTTCTCATGGTTTGCCTCTCCCCCTTCCCCCCATATTTCCCCCCTTCTTCTCCCCCATGGTCCTCAGTTAACTTCCTTCTAATCCACCTACACCTGCAAACATATGATATTTGTCCTTCTCTGCCTGAATTATTTCGCTCAGCATAACACCCTCAAGGTCCATCCATGTGGCTACACATGGCCAGATTTCATTCTTTCTCATTGTCACGTAGTATTCCATCGTATAGATAAACCACATCTTCTTGATCCATTCGTCCGTTGATGGACACTTAGGCTCTTTCCATGTTTTAGCTATTGTTGAGACTGCTGCTATGAACATTGGGGTACATGTGTTCCTATGCATCAGCATTTCTGTATCCCTTGGGTCAATTCCTAGCAGTGCTATTGCTGGGTCATAGGGGAGTTCTATTGTTAGTTTCCTGAGGAACCTCCTCACTGTTTTCCAGAAGGGCTGCACCAGTTTACATTCCCACCAAAAGTGTAGGAGGGTGCCTGTTTCTCCACATCCTCGCCAGCATCTAGAGTTCTCTGACTGGCTCATTTTAGCCACTCTGACTGGCGTGAGGTGGTATCTCAGTGTGGTTTTGATTTGTATTTCCCTGATGAGGAGGGATGCTGAGCATCGTTTCATGTGTCTGTTGGCCATCTGGATGTCCTCTTTGGAGAAGTGTCTGTTCATATCTTCTGCCCATTTCTTCACTAGGTTGTTTGTTTTTCAGGTGTGGAGTTTGGTGACTTCCTTATAGATTCTGGATATTAACCCTTTATCTGATATGTCATTTGCAACTTATTTTCCCATTCCGTTAGTTGCCTATTAGTTTTGTGGGTTGTTTCCTTTGCTGTGCAGAAGCTTTTAATCTTGATGAGGTCCCAATCATTTATTTTTGCTCTTGATTCCCTTGCTTTTGGGGATGTGTCAGGTAAGAAGTTGCTGCGGTGGAGGTGAACGAGGTTGTTTCCTACTTTCTCCTCTAGGGTGTTGATAGTTCCTGTCTCACATTCAGGTCCTTTATCCATTTTGAGTTTATTTTTGTGCATATCTAGTTTCCTTCTTCTGCATGTTGCTGTCCAGTTCTCCCCACACCATCTGTTAAAAAAGCTGTCTTTTTTCCATTGGATATTCTTTCCTGCTTTGTCAAAGATTAGTTGGCTGTATACTTTTGGGTCCACTTCTGAGTTCTCAATTCTGTTCCATTGGTCTGTGTGTCTGTTTTTAGGCCAATACCATACTGTCTTGGTGATGACAGCTTTGTAGTAGAGGCTACAAAGTCTGTCATGGTGATACCTCCTGTTTTGGTTTTATTTTTCAGGATTACTTTGGCTATTCGGGGTCTTTTGTGGTTCCATACAAATTTTTGGATAGTTTGTTCTAGTTTTGAGAAGTATGCTGGTGCAATTTTGATTGGAATTGCATTGAATGTGTAGAGTGCTTTGGGTAGTAATGACGTCTTAACTGTATTTATTCTTCCTAACCATGAGCATGGAATGTTTTTCCATTTCTTTGTGTCTGGTAGAATTCCCCAGGGAAGCCATCAGGTCCAGGGCTCTTATTTGTTGGGAGATTTTTGATCACTGATTCGATTTCTTCAGTAGTTATGGGTCTGTTCAGGTTTTCTATTTCTTCCCATGTGAATTTTGGTAGTGAGTGTGTGTTTAGGAATTTGTCCATTTCTTCTAAGTTGTCCAATTTGTTGGCATAAAATTTTTCATAGTATTCCCTGATAATTGCTTGTATTTCTGAGGGATTGGGTGTAATAAGTCCATTTTCATTCATAATTTTGTCTATTTGGGTGCTCTCTGTTTTCTTTTTGGTAAGTCTGGCTAGAGGCTTGTCAATTTTGTTTACTTTTTCAAAAAACCAACTCTTGGTTTATTGATCTGTTCACTTGTTTCTTTGGTCTCTTTGTTGTTTATTTCTGTTCTAATTTTTACTATTTCTCTTCTTCTACTGGGTTTAGGGTGTTCTTGTTGCTCTGCCTCTAGTTCCTTTAGGTGAGCTGTTAGATTTTGGACTTGAGCTTTTTCTAATCTCTTGAAATAGGCCTGGAGAGCAATGTACTTTCCTCTTAGGACTGCCTTGGCCGCATTCCATAGATTTTGAATGGTTGTGTTTTCATTTTCATTTGTTTCCATATATTTTTTAATCTCATCTCTAATTGCCTGATTGGCCCATTCATTCTTTAGTAGGGTGGTCTTTAGCCTCCATGTTTTTGGAGGTTTTCCAGACTTCTTCCTGTAATTGATTTCAAGTTTCAAAGCATCATGATCTGACAGTGTGCATGGTATGATCTCAATTCTTTTATATTTATTTAGGGCTCCTTTAGGTCCCAGTATGTGATCTATCTTGGAGAATGTGCCATGCGCACTTGAGAAGAAAGTAAACTCCCTGGCCTCAGGATGTAAAGTTCTATTATATATGTCAGCTCCATCTGGTCCAATGTGTCTTTCAAGTCCATTATTTCTTTAGTGATTTTCTGTCTGCTTGACCTATCCATTGCTGTAAGCGGAGTATTAAAGTCCCCTGCTATTAGCACATTCTTATCAATAAGCTTTTTTCTGTTTGTCATTAATTGTTTTATATATTTACATGCTCCCATATTCGGTGCATAGATATTTATGATTGTTAGTTCTTCCTGGTGGATGGACCCTGTGATTATTATGTAGTGCCCTTCTTCATCTCTTGTGATTGTCTTTAAGTTAAAGTCCAGTTTGTCTGATATAAGTATCACTACTCCGACTTCCTTTTGATTTCCTGTAGCATGGTATATATTTCTCCATCCCCTTACTTTTAATCTGAAGGTGTCTTCCAGTCTAAAATGAGTTTCTTGTAGACAGCATATAGATGGATTTTGTTTTTTATCCAGTCTGCTACCCTATGTCTTTTGATTGGAGCATTCAGCCCATTTACACTTAGTGTTATTATTGAAATATGTGGGTTTAGAGTCTTTGTATCTTTTGTAGGGTTCATGTTTGTGGTGGTGTCTCTGGTATCTTTGTTCCTTGCAACCTTTCCTTCAGTGCATCCCCCTCAGGATTTCTTGTAGGGCTGGCTTCGTGGTGACAAATTCTTTCAATTTCTGTTTATTTGGAAAGGTTTTTATCTCTCCTTCTATTTTGAATGACAGGCTTGCTGGATAGAGGATTCTTGGCTGCATATTTTTACTGTTCATCACATTGAAGATCTCCTGCCATTCCTTTCTGGCCTGCCACGTTTCAGTAGATAGGTCTGTCACCACTCTGATGGGTTTCCCTTTGTATGTGAGGGCCCTTTTCTCCCTAGCTGCTTTCAAAATTCTCTCTTTGTCCTTGTATTTGGCCATTTTTACTATGATATGCTGTGCAGAAGATCGATTCAAGTTACATCTGAGGAGAGTCCTCTGAGCCTCTTGTATTTCCACATTGACTTCCTTCCCCAGGTTGGGGAAGTTCTCTGCTATAATTTGTTCCAGGACTCCTTCAGCAACTTTCCCTCTCTCTTCGTCTTCTGGGACTCTTATGATATGGATATTGCTGTTTTGACCGTATCGCTGAGCTCTCAAAGTCTTCTTTCCTGTTCCTGGATCAGTTTGTCTCTTTTTTTGTCAGCTTCTTGTTTTTCTATAGTGGTGTCTTCTAAATCACTTATTCTCTTTTCTGCCTCTCAATCTGTGCATTAGAGGCCTCTAATTTATTATGTATCTCATTTTTTGCATTTTTTAATTCTTCATGCCTATTTTTATTTTCCATTCTGTCTGTAGCCATGGTTTCTTTGATATCCCCAATTTTTTTTCAAGCCCAAATATTAATTTTACCGTTATTTTTCTAAAATCTTGTTCAGTTTTGCTGCTGATATCTGTTTTGAGCAGTTCATTAGCTGTCATTTCTTCTTGGAGTTTCTTTGGAGGAGAGCTCTTTCGTTTTGTCATTTTAGTTAGCTTTCTATCTCTTGTTGGTTTTAAAGACCTGTTAATGCTCTCTGTATCCATGAGCGCTGCTATATCCAAGAAGACTCTTTTACTGTCCAGGGCCTATCCTTTCAGAAAGTGTTCTTTGCATGGTATCTCTTGGTCTCTCTTGTTGGGACCTTGGTTATTTTATTTTCCTATTCGTAGTGATATTTGGCACCTTCACCTTGTGTACTCTGGCTTGTTTCTTGAGGTAGCCATTAGAAGGCTTTCTCAGTGGATTCTGCGTCCTTTTTCTCCCAATCTCTCAGGTTTTGTAAGGTTTCCAATGGCTTCAGATCTTTTCCATGTGATGTATGGGCGCGAGTGCAATTACGGAGCTCCTTACTTCTCCACCATCTTGCCCCCTCCCTCTGTCACAACTGTATTTAAACTCAGAATTATTGGTTGTTTACAAATAGATTATAACTGTACTGTGTATAAATCAAAACATAAACTTAGCCATAAACTTCTGACCTGAGAGAGGCACATAGTCAATGATATTGCAACCGGGATATAATAACAATGTACATAGCAATTAGACCAAAACTCTGTGTACTCAATGCAAGATACCTGTCAGTGTTTTCATTAGCAATTAACAAAATTGAGATATCATCCCCCTCAGTATGGGTTTCCCCTCAGAATGGGAGGGGGAAAAAAAGCCTTAACAGCATTATTAATAATGAAAGTATTTCCCATTAAAACTGAAACATTTTGAGATATGTTTGCTTAGTTCTCAATATCTCTTATGAGCCTTTCTCTACAGAAAAACTTATGCTAAAAATGACATTTTCTAGCAGCATATGGAGGGCTCAGTGGGTTGAGCATCTGACTCTTGATTTCAGCTCATATCGTGAACCCAGGGTCATGGGATCAAGCCCTGTATCAGGCTCCATGCTGAGTGTGGAGCCTGCTTTAGATTCTCTCTTGCTGCCCTTTCTGCCACTCATGCTCTGTCTCTCTCTCAAAAAAGGAAAAAAATAAATAAAAAGTAAACAAACAAACTGCATTTTCCAAAATCTCTTGCTAGATAGTCTAGATGCAAAATAGGTTGTAGTAATTTTATGAACTTAATGAATTTATGAGGCAGAAGGGAGGCTGATGTCACCTTTCCAGTGTTTTGCTCTTTTACCTAGGAAGAAAAGGTTATGAGGATGTAGGTGTGTCCCTGCTTCAGTCAACACCTCTATGGATGTGTAAGGTGACTGCAGATTCAGTGAGAGACTTCTGTCCTGGGTTTCTTCTCCCTAGATCAATAGCTTCAGTAATGGCCACCAGGTCCTCACTAGCCTTTCCAATGATTTTGTTAATATCCTGGATTAAGTGTCTTTCTGTTTAAAATTCCTAGAATAGTTTTGATGCATAGAATAAAGCCTAACTAATATAAGCAAAAAAAAAAAAAAAAAGTAAGTAGGAAATGGAGACTACATATTAGTTTGTTTCTTATTCCAAAACAATCATAATTATTCTGCAGAACGAGCTAAGTTTACTTGTGGAACAGATAGAGGTACCAAGTATGTAAGTATACTGGAAAAAGCCTTTTTCAATATCCAGTTCTTGTTATTTCCAAAGGTACAGCTCAAACTATATGCAGCCACTATGTAAACATTATATCTGAAATTTTTTCACTCAATCATTAAGTGAACAATTTGAACATGTCTTCAACATCACTTCCCATGAGATCTGTTCTTTTAGGATCAGTAAAATAAAAAAACAGATGATTAAAAATTGCAGAGTAAAGACTATTAAGTGTATACCACTGAAAAGTTTGACTTTTTTTTTTTTTTTTGGAAAGAGCCTATAGAAAATACAGGCATAGAGTGTTAAATGTCAACCACTGAAAAATTCTACATCTTTAAAAAAAAAGTTTTTTATAGTTTCTTTATTTTTGAGACAGAGACAGAACATGAGTGGGGGAGGGACAAAGGAAGAGAGAGACACAGAATCTGAAACAGGCTAACTGTCAGCACAGAGCTGGATGCAGGGCTCGAACCCACGAATGGCGAGATCATGACCTGAACCAAAGCCAGACGACTTAACCGACTGAGCCACCCAGGTGCCCCTGAAAAATTTTACATCTTAAAAACAGGGAAAAGGTTAAATCACTGATTATAGTTGTTAAAGGAAACATAAAAGCAGAAACTACTAATTATATTCCTTATATGAATCTTCTGGTTTAATTTAAGAAAATAATGAGTAATTTTTGGAGAATGACAGGTTAGTCAAAGCCATTAAACAACGTCATGGAAAGCTCTACACAGCAAAATCAGTCAGACATAAGCCGATTGATAAGACATCATCTCATTTTTTCCAATAGTTTGAAAGTACATACATACATACATACATATACACATACATACATGCTATATAAGTCTTATTACCTATCAAATAAATGTTCTGTCCAGCAGGTGACAACATACTTTCTGCTCATAATACTTGGCCAGAAGTAGATCGGGGACTTTTTAAGAGCCCAGGAGGCCCTAGATAGTATTCTTCCAAATGCCAGACAAAGGCACAACCAGGAAGATCTGGAAAACTTGCAAATGCACCAGGCACTTTATAAGGTGCTAAGGGCTTTTTTCCTACTTGATGTACTTTCTCTAAAATTTACTTTAGTGTCGGTATATTGCCGATGAATTTTCCATTTTTGTGTTTCTGAAGGATGGTTTCACTGGAACTAAAATTCTGAGATGATAGCTTATTTTCTTATAATATTTTGGAAAATGTTATACTGTGTTTTTTCTGTTAGGAGTCAAAATCAATCATATTGTTTCCTCTGAATTTTATTTCCTCAAGTTAATTTTCTAAACCAACTTCAAATGATATTAAGCATAAAAAGTGGGTCATTAAAGTAGAATTAAACTAGAATGAGTGGCAGAAAGAAAAGTAGAAAATATAACACTTGGAAATTAAGGAATATACTTCTATATAATTCATGGATAGAAGAACAAATAATGATGGATATTAAATACTACTTGGAGGTAAATGTTGATAAAAATATTTTATGTTAAAACTTGACTGGTATATCTAAGTAAGGCTTACTAGAAAGACAATCCTTTTAAAGCATATATAGAAAATACAAAATCATTGAGCTAAGCATTCTTAAGAATTTGTAAACGCATTATATTTTCTTTTGTTCTTTTAAAAATTTTTTATTTGAGTATAGTTGACACACAATGTTACATTAGTTTCAGCTGCACAACTTAGTGATTTACCATGTTTTTACATCTTGCTGTTTTCACCACAAGTGTGGCTACCATCTGCCCCATTACATCACTATTATAATATTAGTGACTGTATTCCTTTTATTCCCATCACTTATTCATCCCATAATTGGTACCGTGTATTTCTCTCTACCCTTCACTCATTTTGCCTAACATCTACCCCTGGGAACCATAAGTTTGGTCCTTGTATTTATAGGCCTGGCAATAAAGAACTAATTAAAGTGTGGAAAGAATGAAATAATAAAGAAAATGAGGGGCGCCTAAGTGGCTCAGTCCCTTAAGCGTCCAACTTTGGCTCAGGTCATTATCTCACCGCTCCGGCTTCGAGCCCTGCATGAAGCTCTGTGCTGACAGCTCGGTGCCTGGAGCCTGCTTCAGATTCTGTGTGTGTCTCTCTCTCTGCCCCTTCCCTGCTCATGCTCTATCTCTCTCTCAAAAATGAATAAATGTTAAAAAAATTAAGAAAAAGAAAATGGAATAAATTAATAAAATACAGAAACATAGTATAGAGAGTCATTAAACCAAAGTTGTTTTTTGAGACTAATAGAATTCATATATTTATAGGAACACATCAATAAACATAAAGAGGAAGTATAGGTAAACTAATGCAGAAATGATACTAGTTTTAAAAAGTTACTACTATAGAACCTATAGTTACTATAATCTAAATAAAGTCATCCTATAAAAAACAATGTAAGTTAAATTTGAACAATATAAATGTAATGAACACATTCCCAAAAAGGGATAACTAAAACTGACACAAAGTGAAATAAATACTACACACGCGCGCACGCGCGCACACACATACACACACACACGTCACACACGCAATCCATAGTTTTTGCAAAGAAAACAAAATTGAAATGACATCATGGAAAATGCAACTTGGCATCATAATATTACTTGAGATAAAGCAAGCTGAGGAATGTGCTACAGGCCCGAGCTCCCTCCCACCTTGTTTAAGGAGAAAGTTCCCATTCACATAAAGATGCTGTTGGACTAAATAGGGAAGAGAAGCAAGCTAGTCTAGGTTCAAATCGAAGCTGGCTATTATATTTATGTGTACATTAGTAAGGAGGAGTAAGTTAATTATATTACTGAATGGGTATGAGATGACTCACCTAAAATTTCCAATATTTCCTTTCAATGACCTAATAAACTGTATCTTTGGAACTGTGAGAATATTTGGGGTAGACAAAACTTCAAATTTAATAAAGATATAAAACAAGGAATGATCTTAATATCTCATTTAAAGTAAGCCATTTGAAGGTACATATACAGAAAGATTAAAAGTAAAGATTTTATTTTTCTCAAATTTATAAAAAAAAGGATAAAAAACAACCAACTTTATGTTTATGCCCCTCCTCCTCTTCCCATTCCTCTCCTCCTCCTTCTCCTTCTTCTTTTCTTCTTCTTCTCCTTTCTTCCTCCTCCTCCTCCTTATTCTTCTGCTTCTTCTTATTCTATGTCTTCTTCTTCTTCATTTTCTTCTTCTGTTTCCATTTCATTTCCATGGTTTTGGGGTTGATGGCTTTATGTATTTACTTCTTTTTATAGAAACAAAATAACAAATTACATTTAGGAATTTCTTAATATTGAGATATGTGAGTTTTATAAGTTGTTAGGCAGTGTTTGCACTGACATTATTTTCCTTTTAATTTAATTTGAAAATTCAAAAATGTAATGTTATGTTATTTAAAGCTTAAAATGTATATCCACTTATTCACCATACATTTAATGAGAGCTTATGTCTAGTATTATGCTAATTAAAATGAGAAATTAATATAGTCCTCAACATCAAAGAGCTTATAGACTTTAAGGACTACTAATGAAAATTATAAATAACAGATAACAGCATAAAATAAAGTTCAAATTTTAAAGTTCAAATTTTATGGAAAGTCTTTTACTGATTATTATTCACTAACCATATTTCATAAGTAAAATTGAAATGAGTAGAGTTCATTCAATATATATAATACACAGAAATGTAAAATAACACATTCAAGATTTTATGATTTATTTAGAAAATATATTCTATAAAATATTCAAAACCAAAATGTTGAGAAAGCAAAAATTTTAATTTTTCAAACACACTATTTAGTGTTAGTGCCAAAATAAGAAACTAGCTAAAAAAATAAAAATTATTGTTTTATAAAGCATCTGACTCAAAAAAGGAATTAAAAACACAAAAAGAGAAAACTTAGAAAATAATATAAATGAAATGTGCTATGCCAATATATGAGACTCAGATAAGTGAGAAGTCATGAGCAATTCACTTACAAATGATCTTTAAAAAGAAGCATTGAGGGGCGCCTGGGTGGCTTAGTCGGTTAAGCGTCCGACTTTCGCTTAGGTCATGATCTCGCGGTTCGTGGGTTTGAGCCCCGCATCGGGCTCTGTGCTGACTGCCAGCTCAGACCCTGGAGCCTCTTTCGGAGTCTGTGTCTCCCTCTCTCTCTGACCCTCCCCTGCTCACACTATCTCTCTCTCTCCTAGAAATAAAAATAAAAAATATTTTAAAAAAATTAAAAAAAAAGCATTGAATAAACATAACAAGCTACTGTAACTTTGCAAGTAGAATTGAAAATAATCTAAAGGAAAATATGAATACAATAAACATAAAATTAAAAATATACATATACATTAAAAGAAATTATTCTGAAAAACCTAAATTTTTGATTTTATAAAAATGCATCAAAATACATGAAGACTGTGAGCATAATCTAGAGAATCATGACAAGAAGGATAGAAGGCAATATTTTAATAAAATAGAATTTAGGAAAATATAATGATGATGATTGGAGGTCTACACCTAATAAAGTTGATAGTGCCAATGTAATATGTTATTTCCTGCATAAAGTATAATTGGTTTTTATTATTAAAATTGGTAGTGACCTAAATTTCTAATAATAGCACTCCAGAATAATTATTTAGTCATTAGAAAGAAAAATTAAAGTGTGCAAATTAGATACTAATTCTGATATTCTAGAGTAACCTTTGGTTAATGTTATGTTTCTATTGAAAAATCAATAAAATACATAAAAATAATTAAGTTCTAGCTAAGTCACCTACCTCTTCAGAATCAATGCATAAAATTTTATCCCATCCATACATACCTGCTTCTTGAAATATATACAAAGACTCTTTTCTTATTCTTTTGTTCACAGAAGTTACTTGTCTTCTCTTATCCATAGTAAATATAAATACCTTCTCTGTATTAAAATTATTATTACTAGAATAATAATGGCAATATTAATTATAATTATGGAACATTTATAATATGTCCACTGTACTAATATAACTGTATGGAGTAGATATTGTTATTATTATTATTATATCATTATTAATATAAAATATTTTCTATGTTTACTTCTTACATCAACTCTAACATTGTTACTATTGATTTCTACTTTTACAAATAAGAAACTTGTCACAGGAAGATAGTTCACATATCCAAGATTATAATGTTCTTAAGCATCAGTGATATTGCCTAAACTCAGGTTTGTCTGCATTCAAATCCTGTGATCTTAACCATCATTGCATGTTGGCTTGCCCACCTACTTTTTATTACTTTCCTCAGTTTTCATGGCAAGTATATATGATGCTGTATTAAATAACAGCTTGTTTCTAAATAGAGACAACTGAAGCAAACTCTTTATCCAAATCAATTGTAGAGAAAAAGATAAATTGGAAGGGCAAACTACATATATATGAAGCCATTCCTGGTCAAAACCATGATTTTATAGTATCCAAGAAGTAACATACTTAATTGAAACTTGCTTCTTTTATGACCTACCGGCCTTACAACTAGCCTTAATGATTCTGATTTGTGTTGTTGCTTGGTATCGGTATCCATATAATACACACACACACACACATACACACAGACACACACACGTGTGTGTGTATATATATATAAATTTTTTATTGATCTTTTTCTTACACATCCTACTTTTTGACCAGAGGGAAAACAACTGGCTTTGTAAACATCAAACTCACATTAGAGTTCTGCATTTTCTTCTAATTACATTTATTTTCCTCAAATTCTGGTGATTCATATCCCTATTATGCATTGTTTACCAACATCTCTCTCATAATTCTTATTTATTCTTTAACTGCCACCCACTGTTGTCATTTCATTTACCTTGTCCAGGTGCTAAGGATTTTTCCCCATTTTGCTTTATTGGGGAAAGAATAAAATCACAAACTTAGAGACATTTTTCAATTCACTGCTGCTTCTTTCATGTGAGTGAGGAATCTGTACATGTCTGAACTATGAGAAGATCTTATTTGTATTCCTCTTGTGCTGAGCAGTTCCCTGCAGAGTCCTGAACAATCAATTGTATATCTCAGAAGTGAGACCAGCAATGCTCCTCCCATATCTGACATTTGGTTGATAATCTTACAGAATGTCCTTGTATCACTTTCTATTCTTGTGGATGAAACATTTGACAAATTGTGTCTCTGTTCTATTTCTTTCATTCTTTTCCTCATTATTATTTAGATGAGGAACATGACCTAAGCTAAATTTTTTACATAATTTACTTCTTTGTTGTATTTTCCCCCACCTTTATATCAAAAGTAAACTATATTTCACTTTGTGGGTGATTTTACAAATGTATTTGGACTAGGTCTAAACTTGTGATGATTGTTTGATGTGGTATAGAATAAAGCATATATCTAGATCATTTAAATTAAGCAGTTAAACTATTAATACTCTGGGTAACTCCCCCATGAGATCATTTATTTCCTCCTTCATTTAGAGCAGGAAAGATTGTCAAATTGGAAACAGAGTGCAATTATCTTTTTATGCCTTCTTATAACAGCTGTTTATAGTTATATGTTAATGTATCTTATTTAGATTGGAAAGCTTTTTTTTACTTCCCTTGATAATTCCAAGAAGTACAATATTATTCATGCAAACAGATGTTATGTCATTTAAACTGAGAAAAATATTTAGGAATTTACTATAAAAATCCAATGTTTTAATGATATGATTATAGTTAATGCATTAAATCCTAGATTGAATCTTAAATATTAAAGGATACTTACCAAATATTAAATTATTGAAGATTATACTATTTCATACAATTACATCTAATCTTTTAGAACATATTCTTTAATTAGGCATGAATATTTTTTCAAAATATTAAGTATATATATGATCAGATCAGATATTGCACGTGAAAATACATGGAGAATGCCACTCTTGAGTCACTTCACACAAGCTATTGGGTTTTGTCCCAGATATTTAGCTAGGAATGAAATATTCCATTGAGAAGGTGACAGTTTAACAGTGAAATATGTAAACAAGTAAATATTTTTTTAATTCTTTTAGTAAATGATTATAAATATTTTCAAAGAAACACAGATACAGCAAACAATTCCATCTAAAAAGGTCATGGAAACTTGTCCAGGGTTAACAAGTTAGTTACGCTGTGAAGAATGTAAAAAGTGACATTTATCAGGGGACCAGATTCAAAGACATTGAAACATGTATATATCTTGGGAATAGCAAGAAATCTGTTATTAGCTTCCTAGGGCTACCTTGACAAAATGAAACTAACCGCATGGCTTAAAACAATAGAACTGTATTTTATTCTTACATTTCTGGAGACTTGAAGTGTGAAACCAAGTCAGGGCCATGTCCGTCTGAAACCTGTAGAGAAGACATCCTTTGTTGCCTCTTCTAGATTCAGTAGGTTGCCAGAAATCCTTGATTTTCCTTGGCCTATAGCTGCTGACTCCATTCTCCGTCTGTTATCACCTGGCTTTTATTTCTCTGTACTCTCTCTGTTTCTATGTTCACATTTCTTTTTCCTTTTAGGGACACTAGTCATTGGATTTAGGGCCTACATTAATCTAGTATGACTTTAACTTAATTTGATTACATTTGCAAAAACCCTATTTGTAAATAATGTCACATTAATAGGTACTGGAGTTAGTATTTGAACAGATATTTTGGGCAGGGGAAAGGGGGGTGCACAATTCAAACCATAACAGAGTTCTACCAAGGATTCTTGGGAAACAATTGAAAACAACTAATATGACATGCTAAGGCATTTGGATTTGAGGCATTGTCAAAAGTTTTAATCAGGATATCTACTAAGATGCTAATTTTTGTTTCAGAATCGTAAATATCGATCTTATTGAAGATAAGTTGAAGGGTGAGAATGCATAGACTTGAGTTAAGAAAAGACTACCAGAGACTGGCGAAAGGAGAAAATAAAATTGAAAAGATGGGCTTTAATTACTGTTATCAATTTGTCAAATTAACACTTATTAAGTGGAGAACATGTTGCTGGATGTTTAACAATAGATCATGAGAGAATTGAAATAGAGAGGTTTATTACTCACAGGTCCTGGAGGAAGTACCCTGCGTGCCTCAAGGGGCTCTATGTGTGGTCAAGGCAAGAGTGCAGACAGAGAGGGAGAGGCAGAACTCGGAACATATGCTTTTATTAGGGTCCATGCTTGGAGTGTTTGGGGTTCCCAGCCTAAGGCCAGGTTAGTTAATTCAAACAAAAAAATAGTATGGTTTTCATATAAAAGGAACATAAGCAGAAGGCCTTGGGGAAGTCCTATAAGGAAGTCATCTCAGGAATTCACATTTGCATGTGATTCTGTGGGGTGCTATTCAGGGAATATGCTGGCATGAAGGGCTGGTTGTCAGTTTAAGGTTCGTGCAGGCTACTTGGTCCAACAAAATGGTGATGAAGGCAGCAGTGTCATGAAGTAGCTTAGCTAAACTCTCAACAGTGGGAAAATGAGTGTTGGATATGGGGAGGAATAAAGATGGAGGAAGTAAACTGGATGCAAAAGTTTATAGCTTGAGTGATTCATATGGAAGGTGACGTTTGTACACCTTGGGAGAATATAAGAAAAGTAGGTATGGGCAGTGAATAGGGAAGGAGGAAATTAGTTTGATTTTAGTTTTTTACTAGGAATCCTTGAGATATAGGGTATGTATTAATGAAAAAAATTCCATGAGTTCAATACAAACCTGGAGTTCAGGAAAGGGTTAGATGCTGACGGTGTCATCAGATATAAATGGTGTTGAAATCCCTGGGGACTCAATGGCATTGGTCATTTTTCCTGAGGTGGAACAAGAGGGAAAGAGTAAAGACAAACGTTTTGGGAGAAACCAAGCACTATATATAGCAAAAATATTATCATAGGTGTCATTCATAAAACTGGACTTAAACTATTTTACAGAATTAAATACATGAAACATGACATTTAAATTATAATCTTGGGCTAGCACATAACAATGTTTCAGTAAATATTTGCTATCATTAATATGATCATTATCATCATTATTGCTTATAAAACATACTTACTTTTATAGGTCTGGCAGTATTTTAGATTGCTAGAGTTAGTTTAGATTTACAGAAAAAAAGTGAAGATATGTGAAGAGGGTACAAAGAGTTAACTGTGACAGTTTCTCAGATTTTTCTTGTTTTTTGAGGACCTGGATCTTCTTGAGGTATTCTGGTCAGATATATTGTGGAATGTCTGACATATTTCTAACAATTAGATTGAAGTTATAAGGTTTGGGGAGGAAGACCAAATAGATAAAGTGCCATTTTCATTGCATCATATCAAGGATACATTCTTTCAACATGATTTTTACTGTTTGTGTTGATTTTCATAACATAGCTGTGTAGCTTTTACAAAGTTTCTTCATTGTAAGTTACTATCTTTCTCTTGTTTTCCCCTATGGAAACATTAGAAGAAAGTCACTATGCAAAGTCTATACTTAGGAAGTGGGCAGTTTTACTTCTCTTTCTTGAGATCAGAGTATCTACATAAATCCTATGGAATTCTGCATGAGACAATTATCTTTTCTCCCGCATTTACTTATTTATCTAATTATGTCAATATGGACTCAAATATGGGTTTTTTTAGCAAGTCTTTGCTTTTTGGTCCTACAAGATGCTTCTGGATCATCCTGCATATTTCTGTCCTCAGACCTAAAATCAGCCATTCCTCAAGGGGTTCCCTGGTTCATTTTATTGGAGAATGGTCTTAGAAATCAGTGCTGAGTGCTTACATGTACTTATTGCTCTAGAAGTGTCATTGCTTTTACACTTTCTCGGATAACAGAAGAATAAAATATGTGTATATATACTGCTCTAGGTATATATACATATCTGTGAAAACTCTATATTTAATCATTTGTATCTATATTTATTTAAACATGAATTCATATTGATATCTCTAACTTAAATTCGTTACTACCTAGATTAGTCTACCTTTTTCTCTGCCCCGCCCCCTCCCCGTAACCTCCCAATTTAACAATGAGAAATCTGTGAATCTGAATGCCTGTGGAAAGCCACTATAGTGACTAGAGTATAATGCATAAGTGTTTCAGACCTAAAAATTTTTGATCATAGTAAAATTTACTCAAATTAGCACTTTTTCCCACATCCTTTTCAGTGGAGTCCATTTATATATTTGTATAGACTTTAATATTTTAGAAAAAATTATTTTAAATTAATTCTTAAGGGGCACCCAGATGGCTCAGTTTGACTTCAGCTCGTGGTCCGTGAGTTCAAGCCCCACACTGGGCTCTGTGCTGACAGCTCAGAACCTGGAACCTGCTTCAGGTTCTGTGTCTCCCTCTCTCTCTGCCCCTCCCCCACTCATGCTCTGTCTTTCTCAAAAATAAATATTTTTAAAAAGTATAAAAATAAAATAATTCTTAAATCCATGTACAGGGTTCATATTTTTCCAAAAACGGAAAAAGAAAAAAAGCATAAGTTTGAATAACTGAAATTATAAAATGATGCTATTTTCAAAAGCAAAAAGACACTTTTTAAACTATCCTTAAAAGATACTCATTTAGTATTATTTTTACATTGTCTTTGACAGAGTAAACATAATTTTATAATTGTTTTAATTAAATAAGATTTGTCCAAATTAGATTTTTAATTTAAAGAAGGAAAAATAATTTAAAGAAGGTAACAGAAACTTTGTATATGAAAATGTCCATACGACTATATTTGTAAGGTTTTCTACAAAAAGAAGTAAAATACTAACAATCTTGAGAAAAACAAACTAATTTATGATGTCTCCAGGCAAATTTTACGTAACTCCTTTGTTTAGATAGCCAGTCAATGTTTTGGACAAACTAGATAAACTCTGAATCTTCTGAGATTGCCCTACCAAAATTAACCATATATTCTGTGTAGATATATCTGTCCTAGGGGACTATTGAAATAGTTCTTTATATAGAAAGGAGAATGATATAATATTTTGTCATCACACAATATCATTCAAGTATTTTTATATAGAGAATACTTTGAAACTAAGTATAAGATTCTAAGCATTTGAGCCAACCATGGAATTTGTTGCTTTCAGTAGCATAGAATTTTTCCTCATCAGTATCTGTCTTTGACATACGACTCTGTAGAAATCTTATTCATTCCCTGAAAAATAATATCTGGAGTAGTAAACCCAGGAATCAAACTAAGGGATAGCGAGAAAAAAGTGAAACCATTTCTGTAGAATTGTGAAGCTCTATGTTGTAAACCTGGACTTTTCACTAAATTGCTTGTGACCTTGAGCACATTCCTTAACTGTTTGTTTCTCCTCTTCCTTTATTCCTTTCTTTCTTCCCTTCCTTTCTCCTTTCTTCCCTCTCTCCCTCTTTTCTTTCCTTCCTTCTTCCTTTCCTTCTTTTTGAGAGTGAGGGAACACATGCAAGCATGAAAAGGGGACAGGGAGAGGGGGAGAAAGAGCAGAGGGAGAACAGGCTCCATGATCAATGTGGAGCTGGACACGGTGCTGATGGGGCTAGATCTCACCATCGTGAGATCATGACCTGAGTGGAAATCAAGGGTTGGCTGCTTAACAAAACTGAGCTACCAAGGAGCTCCTCCCTTCTTCATCTAAATGTTTGGTTTAGAGATGATCTAATGAATGCTCTAATACTAATATGATATGATTTTTCTACAAAAAATGACATATGACATTCTTTCTTCAACTCATACTTAGAAACATGTATAGCATGTGAAACTCCACCTCAGAACAAAATAATGCAGAAAGATGCTGAGGAATAAAACCGTAATAATTTCTTTTATTTAAAAATCATTGTTCCTGAAACCTTATGAAAACCTACATAGGGGTTAGTTGAAAATGAAATAATAATTTTAATTCTAAATATTGTTCTATTTATTAACCAGATCCTATCCACACACAAAGTAACCTAATAACCTAAATATATTTTGCTGGAATAACTTTTCTGTTCCTAGTATGAATACTCTCCATAAAAGTGTTTGGAAATAACAAGCAGAAGTTGCAGAACAATTTAGTGAGTGACATCTCAGTATATCATGGAAGAGTTTGTTCTTGAAACAGAATTTACTTTAGAGGCAGATTTTGACAAGGCTGTAGTTCTAAATATCCCATATTCTCATTCTTCAAAGCTCAATTACATAGAAAATATAAGTATGTGTTTGCCCCTTACTTAGTACCCTACCTGTTAATCATCCAGCCCATGTCTATTTCAAGCCACATGGTCTGCTCTTCCTCATAGTTACGTATGAAACAGGCTTTTCAAACTATTCACACTGCCCAAATGGGACCCTCCATCAAATACTTCCAAAAAATCTTTACACATGCTATTCCTTCTGAATATAATGACTCTGTTTTCCATTTCTTTATCTGGATGATCTGTAAACATTTAACAGAATCATGTACTCTCTGAATCTTACCACTGCTTTGGAGATTAACTTAATTATTTGTTTCTAATTCCAGAGTAGAATTTTATGCATACCTTTATGTCCTGTATTGCACATTGTTGAATTATGAGGTCTCTCCCCTCTAGATTGTTTTTTCTTTAAGACCAGGGGCAATGTTTTATTTTATTTGATATTACCCACATCTAACCAAATTGGGTAGTCACTTGGTAAATGCCCCCAAACAGAATCAATGAAAAACTATAATGTCCCTATTACCATCTTTAAATTATCTTTCCTTCTTTTAATTTCTAGAAATTAATTAAGATAAATCTTACTGGATGTGGGCTGCCCCTCCCCATAAATCCTAGGTCTATAGATACAACTATTCATAATACACTTAACGTTAGAAATTGAAGCAGGCCTCTTCATGAAAGGTAAAGGGAATTACTTTTGATTGGACTGATTTTGATTTAAGTCTTGGTTTTGGCTCGTAGTAGTAGGTTGGCCTTGAACAAACTGGTTACATTTTATTAGACTCAGATTCTTTATTTTTAAATAATTAAATGGAAATAATTATATCCATGTTGTTAGAGGTTTGAGTGGAATAAAAAATGACATTCCCTACTATATGTGAGGCAGAGAGTGAATACTAATTCTATTTTTCATATGCTCAATTTGAAGCTTATATTACATTCTAAAATATTCAAATAATGTATGAGATTTGAACATATGTTGTATAATCATACAAAACTATAAGCAATCAAGTGTTTAGATATTAATTTGTTTTATTTTATCTTAAATGAGAATGCAGCACCACAACTGTATAGTCAGTTGACAAAAGCAGGAAAGAGTATCCAATGCCAAAAAGAAAGTCTCTTCAACAAATGGTCTGGGGAAAACTGGTCAGCAACATACAAAATAATAAAACCAGACCATTTATGTGTTAAAGACCTAAATGTGAGACAGGGAATAATAAAAATCCTAGAAGTAAACACAGTAACCTCTTTGACATTGGCCATAGCAACTTCTTACTAGATATGTCTCCTGAGGCAAGAGAAACAAAAGCAAAATTAAACTATTTTCACTACGTCACAATAAAAAGCTTCTGTACAGGGAAGGAAACAATCAAGAAAACTAAAAGGCAACTTATGGAATGGGAGAAGATATTTGCAAAAAGATTACTTTTATCAGATATGTCATCCAAATATATATAAAGAATTTATCAAATTCAATGCCCCAAAATAAATAATCCTTTTAAAAATTCATGTCCAGAAGACATGAATCGACATTTTTTTTCCATAGAAGACAAATAGATGGCCAATAGGCACATGAAAAGATGGTTAACTTCACTCATTGTCAAAGAAATACAGACCAAAACTACAATAAGATATCACCTCACACCTGTCAGAATGGCTAAAATGAACAACACAGGAAGCAACAGGTGTTCACAAGAATGTGAAGAAAGGAGAGCCCTCTTACATTGTTTGGTGGGGATGCAAATGGTGGAGCCATTCTCGAAAACAAGATGGAAGTTCCCCAAAAAGTTAAAAATGGAAATACTCTATGATCTAGCAATTGTGGTATGAGATATTCACCCAAAGGATACAAAACTACCGATTCAAAGGGATACAAGCACTCTGATTTTTATAGCAGCATTATCAACAATAGGCAAATTACAGAAGGAATCTGCATATCCATTAACTGATGAATGGATAAAGAAGAAGACGTATATGTGTGTGTGTGTGTGTGTGTGTGTGTGTGTATACACTTGTAATATATTAATAATATATATACTAATAATATATATGTATATATATTATTACTCAGTCATAAATAGAATGAAATCTTGCCATTTGCAGTGATGTGGGTAGAGCTAGAGATTTATGAAGTGAAATAGTCAGGGAAAGACAAATATCATATGATTTTACTCATATGTGAAATTTAAGAGCAAGAGAAATGAACATGGGGGAGAAAAAAAGAGGAAAAACAAGAAGCAGACTCTTAACTATAGAGAACAAACTGAAGGCTGCTGGAGGGGAGATGGGTGGGGGATGCACTAAATGGGTGATGTGTACTAAGGAGGGCACTTAGTGTGAAGAGCACTGGGTGTTGTATGTAAGTGATGAATCACTAAATTCTACTCTCAAAACAAATATTACACTATATGTTAACTAACTAGAATTTAAATAGAAACTTGAAACAATATAAAAACAAAAATAAAAGATTTTCATTTGCTTATAAAAAGGAAAAAGTGGATACATCACTAATTTTGCAAGTTAGAAGAATGTCATTCTCAGGAAGTTTCATTTGGTCTTAAATTTATTTTTTTATTTTTTTAATGTTTTTATTTATTTCTGAGAGAGAGAGAGACAATGTGAGCAGGAGAGAGTTAGAGAGAGAGGGAGATATAGAATCTAAAACAGGCTCCAGGCTCTGAGCTAGTTGTCAGCACAGAGCCTGACATGGGGCTCGAACTCACGAACCATGAGATCATGACCTGAACCGAAGTTGGACGCTTAACTGACTGAACCACTCAGGCACCCCTCATTTGGTTTTAAATTTAAATAAAACTACTACAGTAAATGACTAGACAAAGCCAACAGACATGATATATGAGGCTATCCAGAAGACAACAAAGATAATTACTACTGTTACCCAAGGTATATTATTTGTATCCAACTTTCTACTATGTTCCAACTCACAGTTTTCAAGTTTATGTTCCAAATAAGGGCACAAATGGAACCTGGTTCTATTAAAAAGTAGACAATTGATTATTAAAAATGCATGTGAAGTAAAAATCTTATTTCTGTCATGGCCAGTAAGTATCAATATATTTTGAGAGATCACCTGCAATTTGGAGTGATTAAAATGCATATTATCATGTCATGCAAAAACCAATTGAAGAAAACAGTTGACTATTTTGTTAAGTGAAATAAGTAGATTGGGGTACCTGGGTGGCTCAGTCAGTTAAACATCTGACTTTGGCTCAGGTCATGATCTCATGGTTCGTGGGTTTGAGCCCTGCATCGGGCTCTGTGCTTACTGTCAGGACAGAGCCTTGAGCCTGCTTCAGATTCTGTATCTCCCTCTCTCTCCGACTCTCCCCTGCTCACGCTGTCTCTCTCTCTCTCTCTCAGAAATAAATAAAAACATTAAATACTATAATAAAAGTAGGTGACATGAATATCTGAAATGGGGTTTGTGGTTTGTGTTTTTGAATATTCTAAACTATCTAATATTGAAACTCAATTTCCCAATATTAACATTCTGAAAACCCAAGATCTCTTACAGGGACTAGCATCTATAGCGTACAAAGACAAATCTGACCAAAGTGATAAAAATATAGCAACTCAGTTTGGAAAACATAAAAACAAAACAAATACAATAACTCCCATGTTGCTCTTCTCCAGCCTAATGGCTTGAATATCATCTACTCAGAAATTTACACCTCCAGCCTAAATGCTCCCCTGAACTGTAGACTCATATTCAACATCTTCACCTTGATGCTATCTCAAATTTACCATGTCCAAAGCTGAACTCCCCTCCAAATCTGATTGCTCTTTACTCTTCTCAATTTGGATAAATTACAGTATTTTCCTGCCAACAGTTTATGTCCAATCTTTGGAGTCATCTTTGACTCTTCTCTCTGTATGTTCATGTGGAATCCATTAGGAAATGCTATCAGCTATCAGCTCTTCTCTCAAATACATTCACTATCCAACCACATCCCAATACTTCTCTGCTAACATTATGGTCAGAACCACATTATCTCTCCTTTGAGCTTTTGAATTTTTATTTATTTTATTTTGAGAGAAAGAGAGTGAGCAGGGGAAGGACACAGAGAGAGGGAGACAGAGGATCCAAAACAAGCTGAAAACCTGATGTGGGGCTTGAACTCAAGAACTATGAAATCATGACCTGAGCTGAAGTCAGATGCTTTAATGAACAGCCACCCAGGTGCCCCAGTCCTTGGTGTTTCTGTATTAGCTTTGTAATCAGTTTACCTTCATGTGTCTTTTATAACTGCATTCTACTCTGTAAAATTAACACACCAGTCAGATGATCTGTAAAATATGAATTACAATGCCATCTCCTCTGTTCTCAAAACTATCAAATCCCACCAGTAATATAATTGTAGTAATATTTAGATTTATTTAGCTTGGTGTTATCAAGATAGAGTGCTCATCAGAGGAAGCCTGGTGAGTCTCAGTAAGACATGATTTACATGGAGGACCTTATAAGATTCTAAAGAAGAATGTGGAAAACAAGTGTCTGTTTTGAATTAGATACTGTTAAGAAGCAGGGTGATTCAGCAATTGGGTATCTTGGTAACCTTTGTTCCAAAAACAGGAAAAATGATTTGAGGCTGGTTAAGAAAGCAATCACATATAAGAAACCTAATTGTTTGGTGGCTGTGATGAGATCTTGACTGTGTTCTTTTAGAAACTTTGTTGATATGATAGAAAAGGAAAGACTAATTCAAAGTGAGACTGATTTTCAGCTTTTCAGAGCCTATCACATTATCCAGTCATTTTAGGGAAAAGGCAGTATTATCACAGTGAACTCCAAGGCTTCAATAAATTCCATCACATCTCACTGATCAAATTTATTTCTACTACTTTACTCACCTTTTCTATACACACTTGCTTTATTTGCCTTTTCTGTATTAATCAGATTTACTGTCTTGGCATCTTTATATTTGATATTTTTCCACCAGGAATGCTTCACTTGAAGATATATGAATAGTTTATTTACTCTCCTTCTTCAGATCTTTACTCAGATGCTACGTCTTCAGTGTTGCTTTCATGGAGACATTATTTTAAACATGACAAATCTCACTCTACAAATATTCTCTTTCCCCCTTTCTTGTCATATTTTTTTGTTCTTAATAACCCATTGTACAATCTGGCTTGCTGTAGACTTTACATATTCCTTTTGTTTATTTCTTCCTTACTTGTACTAGAATCTAAATTCCATGAAGGCAGGTATTCTTTGATGAGCTTGGTGCCTAGAACGATGCTAAGCACAAAGTAAATGTTCAATAAAAATATATTCTAAGAAAAAAGTGAGCATATTGTGTGCTAAGAAAACAGTATATATATATATTTTTGAATGAACTTTGTGAAGGAATTTTTAGGAGATGAAAGTACATAAGGAAACTAAAAAATATCATGATTGTTTTTCGCTTTATCTAGTAGAAATAATAATGGACAGCCTTTGGAAGTCTTAAATGCAGTAATGTTTTCTGATAATTACATTAAAAGTATAAGTTGGCTGTAGTATGAACAATGATTGGGAAAGAATGAGATAAAAGGCAGAAAAATCAATTACAAAATTATTATATTAGTCAAAATGATAAAAAAATCAAGAGACAATGTATGCACAAACTAAAATAGTGAAATGGAGAAATATAAGAGATTTAGAGGCAGAATTGATTTGGTATATAAAAAATGGTATGGGAAATAAGTAAAGATAGGGATTATAGAAGATTAGTGGATCATGGTTCTTAAACTAAGTCTGTGGAAGGGCCACATGAAGCTCTCTGTTGTATCCATGCGTGAGTGTGTACATGTGCATGTGCGTGGGTGTGTGTGTGAACATAAATGCATAAACTCATTGTTTCTGGAGAAATTTTCAAAATCTTTTTTATTTTTCAAATGTAATGATGACTCCTAAAAGACCTTTGTACCTATACATGTGATATGTCTTTTTGTGAGGAGATGAATAAACAGATAATATCTTGTTTAGGATAGGAAGGATGGGAACCATGTAGGCAAAGATGATCACTGCTTGTGGTTAGAGTGTTAGATTTCTCTACAGCACAATCTCTTAGGGACATGCCTATTAGCCAAAGGTAAATGGTAGTGTTAGTGACATGAAGTACCTAATGAAGACTAAAATTTGACAGCATTAATGTACATAGAAATTTTCTGCTCCCTTTAACATCTGATTTTATGGATATTTGTTATATATTAGCCATTGAATAGGTTCTAAAAATTAAATTTTCTGTTTTGAGTTGAAAAAAATTTCCCCATTCAAGCATTGCATCAATATATAACAGTGTATCACATTTTAAAAATATCTAAAGATTAAAAAACAAAACTTCTTATTACAAAAACTTAAGTGATTTTTCATACATATTTGTACTACTGATTTGTTTCATTCCTTTAGAATGGTTAAGTAAGTGTCTGTGGTTTTAAACTTAACAACCTTTAAAAGATCTTTAATAAATTGTAACTAATGCCAACATTTTGAGCCTAATAAGAATACATGTGTACGTGCAATTCATTAATAAGCATAATTCACATTGTATCAGACAAAGAAAAGGAAGCAAATGGAAGTTCATGAAAGATGCCTGAGCTCACAAGCTTGCATTACAATAACCCAGAGAGCATGAAGACCTGAATAAGGGTTTCAATATGTCAAATAAAATACTATCTCAGAAACATCAATATGAACAAAACACTCACTGGCAGTAACAAAATCCTCGTGTAAACAGCTTTAAATAAAATACTAAAGCACATTAGGAAACAATGAAAGAAAATTTTGATCATTGTCTTACATAGATCATTATGATTCAAATGTTCTCCTGCTCAAAATGAGGAAATTGGTGTTAACTTTATTATTATTTTTTTACTTTGTGAAAAATTTATTCACATAGGTAGTTAAAACTTGTTTCATTTTCCAAATTGACTATATTTCCTGGCATCATAAGTTCTTTGACTATAGATTCTTCTTTCCCCAGCAACTTTATTGTGATACAATTGCATATGATAAAATCCATCTTTTTAAGTGTACAATTTAGGGGCTTTGCAAATAATCAGAGTTGTGCCACCATTATCCCTTCTAATTTCAGAACATCTCATTACTCCAAAATCTTGTACATAAGAGCAGCCTGTCCCTATTTTTCCCTGCCCTAATCCCTCATAATCACTATTTTCTGTCTATGGTTTTTTTGTACTAAATGTATCCTAGGATACACAATATTTGACATTTCATGACTGGTTTCTTTGACAGCATAATTTCAAGGTTAATTTTTGTTATAGAATATGTCCATCCTTAATTCTTTTTTATTGTCAAATAATATTCTGTCATATGACTCTACTATTTATTAAATTGTATTTATTTTGAGAGAGACAGAGACAGGGTGAATGGGGGAGGAGCAAAGAGAGAGGAAAAGAAAGAATCCTAAGCAGGCTCCATGCTGCCAGCAAAGAGCTCTACATGGGGCTTGAACACATGAAACTGTGAGATCATGATTTGAGCCAAAACCAGGGGTCAGACACTTAACCAACTGAGCATCCAGGCACTCGGCTATACCACTTTTTAAATTTCCATCAGGGGGTGCCTGGGTGGCTCAGTACGTTCAGCTTCTGACTTTGGCTCAGGTCATGATCTCACAGTTCTTGGGTTCAAGCCCTGCATCAGTCTCTGTGCTGACTGCCAGCTCAGAGCCTGGAGCCTGTTTCAGTCTGTGTCTCCCTCTCTCTCTCACCCTCCCCTGCTCATGCAGTCTCTCTCTCAGAGATAAATAAAAAACATTAAAAAAAAAATAAATGTATCCAACATTTATGAATATTTTGTTTGATTCCATTTTTACATTATTAAAATAATGATGATTTGAGTTTTGTTTACAAATTTTTGCCCAGAAGTGCATTTTCAGTTTTCTTGGTTATATATTTAAGAACAGAATTTCTAGGTCATGGTAACATTGTATTTGGCTTATTTTTCAGCAATGTATGAAGGTTGTAGTTTCTCCACATCCTCAATATTTGTTGCCTTGCCTTTACTTCTTTTTTTAATTTACCCTCATGAGTGGTTAAGCATTATCTCATTGACATTTTTGGTTTGCATTTCCCTAGTGACTAATTACATTGAGCATCCTTTCCTGTTTGTATGGGTTATTTGTCTTTCTTCTTTGAAAAAGTGTCCATTTAAACCTTTTGCCCTTGTTTGAATTGTCTTTTTATTATTAAGCTTTAAGTGTTTATATATTCTAGACACTGGAGCCTTATCAGATATATGATTTGTGACTTTCTCCCATTTGATGGGTTATATTTTCAGTTTCTTTTGTCCTGGGAAGTACAAAAGTTTTAATTTTGAAAAAATTGAATTTATTTTTTTATATGTCACTTGCACTGTTGGTGTAGTATGTAAGATACTATTATGTAATCG
This sequence comes from Proteles cristata cristata, assembly GCA_017311185.1. Taxonomy (NCBI): domain Eukaryota; kingdom Metazoa; phylum Chordata; class Mammalia; order Carnivora; family Hyaenidae; genus Proteles; species Proteles cristata. The sequence goes on from JAESUZ010000890.1 coordinate 86,010, forward strand.
AAGGACATCATGATTTATTTATATTTCTTCTAAGAGTTAGTAGTTTAGCTTCTACATTTAGGTATATCACATATTTGAGTTAATTTTACCTTTGGACTAAAATGTGGGTGTGGGTCCAGCTGTTTTTTTTTTGTTTTTTTTGTTTTTTTTTGGCATATGTGTGGGTATGAAGTTGTCCAGGACCATTCACTGAAAAGACTATTCTTTCCACACTGAATTGCCCTTTTACCCTAGTCCAAAATCGATTGCTGGTGATTTTAAGCATTTCCCTTTTGGCTGTCAATACTGTTTCACTGATCAATACTTCAATTTTTTTAATGTTTTTTTTTTTTTTAATTTCTAGGAGAGAGAGAGAGAGAGACAGTGTGAGCAGGGGAGGGTCAGAGAGAGAGAGTCACAGACTGAAACAGGCTCCAGGCTCTGAGCTGGCATTCAGCACAGAGCCCGACGCGGGGCTTGAACCCACGAACCGCGAGATCATGACCTAAGCGAAAATCGGACGCTCAACCGACTAAGCCACCCAGGTTCCCTTATATTTCTATTTTTTCCCCTTCAGCTTTCAAAGAGTTTTTATAGATGAATTTTTACCAGCCTGAGGTAGCCCTTTTCTATTTCTATAGCTTGTTGAGTGTTTTTATTATGAAAGTGTGTTAGATTTGTCAAATGATTTTTTGAATCTGTTGAGATGACAATGTTGTGTTTGTCCTTTATTCTGGTAATATGGTATATTACTTTTATTAGTTTTTTATATATTAAAATTCCCTTGCATCTCTGGGATAAATCTCACTAGGTAGTGTTATATAATTATTTTTGTAACCCTTTTATATTACATTACATAATTCAGGTTGTTAGTATTTGGTTGTATATTTTTGTGTCTATAGTCATAAAGTTTATTTGCCTTTCATTGTTGTTTCTATTTTTTGTAAGATCTTTATCTGACTTAGGTATCCAGGTAGTACTGCTCACAAAGAATGAGTTGGAAAGTGTTCCCACTTCTGTGTAATTTTCTATTTTGGGGAGAGTTTGTTAGGTATTGGTGTTAGTCTTTAAATATTTGGTAGAAATCACCAGTGAAGCTATCTGGGCCTAGAGTTTATTCGTGAGAAGTTTTTAATTATTAATTTAGTCTCAGGTTTTTTAACATCTTCTTGAGTCAATTTTCATATTTTGTGTGTAGGAATTTGTCTATTTCATGTAAATTATTTAGTATGCTGACATACAATTGTTCATAGCCTTCTCTTATAATCCTTTTTATTTCACTGAAGTCAGTAGTAATGTCCTTTCTCTTATTCTTGGTTTTGGTAATTGGAGTCTTCTCTGTTTTCTTCTCAGTGAGTCCAGTTAACACTTGTTAATTGCGGAGCTCCTGGGTCTCTGTTGGTTAAGCATCCGACTTTGGCTCAGGTCGTGAACTCCCGGTTCCTGGGTTTGAGCCCCGTGTTGGGCTCTGTGCTGACAGCCAGCTCAGAGCCTGGAGCCAGTTTCAGATTCTGTGTCTCCTCTCTCTCTCTGACCCTGCACTGCTCACACTGTCTCTCTCTCAGAAATAAATAAAAACATCAAAAAAGCCTTGTCAATTGCTTCTTTTCAAAGAACAAACTTCGTGTTGATTAATTTATTGTTTTCTTCTTCTAGTTTTCTTTTATTTCTACTCTAATATTTCTTATCCCCTTCCATCTTCGTAATTTAATTTGCTTCTCTTTTTCTAGTTCCTTAATGTGGAAGCTTAGATTATTGATTTGAGATCTCTCTCTCTTTTTGAAATATAGATGTTTGCAGCTATAAATTCCCCTCTTACTGCTGCTTTAGTCACATCCTATAATTTTGTTTTGTCACATTGTCCTTTACATTCATATGGAAATATTTTCAAACTTTTTGTGATTTCTTTTTAACCCATTGATTAATTAGGACCATGCATTTAGAACCTCCAAAATTGACTTTTAACTTAACTCCATTCTGTATTTAACGATCTAGTCTTTATTTGAGAATGTTTCATATGTGTTTGGGAAGAATTTGTTTCCTGATATTCCTAAGTTGAGTGTTCTGTTGACTTAAGTTTAGTTGGTTTATAGTGCTGCTCAACTGTCCTATTTCCTTGATGACTTTCTGCCCAGTTTTCCTATCTATTATTGAAATGGGGCATTTAATTATCTAATTATTGTTATTAAACTCTATTTCCACTTTAAATAATGTCAAAGATAAAAGAAGTTAATACTTTATAATGGATCAGAAGAATAAACAATTTATTGGCACCAGATTTTTTTTTGAAGGATCAGTTATGTTTTTTTTTTGTTTGAAGGATCAGTTAATGTTTTTGTTTATTTGTTTTATTCAAATATAATTAACGTACACAATTGTATTAGTTTTGTGTGTACAATGTAATGAGTCAACAATTCTGTACATTACTCAGTGGTCCTCATAATAAGTGCAGTCTTAACCCCATTTACCTGTTTCACCCATCCTTTCACCCACCTCTGGTAACCACCAGTTTGCTTTCTGTATTTAATAATCTGTTTTTCTTCTTGTCTCTTTTTTTCTTTGTATATTTGTTTCTTAAATTACACATATGAGTGAAATCATATGGTGTCTTTCTCTGAATGTTTACTTCACTAAGCATTATACTTATAATACTTATATACATGTTGTTACAAATGGCAAGAATTTATTATTTGGCAGGATTTCATTATTTTTACGGCTGAATAATATTCTACTATATATAATGTATAATACTCTACTATAGTTATAGATGTAGATGATATAGATATATTACACATATCTTTTTTCCACTCATCTATCGATGGACACTTGGGTCACTGCCATAATTTACATATTGTAAATAATGCTGCAATAAACATAGGCGTACATGTATCCCATTGAATTACTGTTTTTGTATTCTTTGGGTAAATGCTCAGTAGTGCAATTACTAGATCATAGAGTGGTTCTATTTTTGTGAAAGTTTCATACTATTTCCCAGAGTGACTGCACCGGTTCACATCCTCACCAACGGTGCACAAGGGTGCCTTTTTCTCCACTCTTGCCAACACTTCTGTTTCTTTTATTTTTGATTTTAGCCATTCTAACAGGTGTGAGGTAATATCTCCCTGTTGTTTTCATTTGCATTTCCCTGATGATGAGTGATGTTAAGCATCTTTTCATGTGTCTGTTGGCCATCTGTATGTGTTTTGGGAAATATCTATTCATGTTCTCTGCTCATTTTTCATTGGATTATTTGCTATTTTGGTGTTAAGTTGTATAAGTTCTTATATATTTTGGATATTAACCCTTTATATGATACCTTATCCCATTTAGTAGGTTTTTTGTTTAGTTAATTGCTTCTTATAATGTGTAAAAGTTTTTTATTTTGATGTAGTCCCAAAGATTTAATTTTGCTTTTGTTTCCCTTGTCAAAGGAGATATATCTAGAAATCTGTTTCTATGTCTAATGTCAAAGAGATGACTGCCTGTGTTTTCTTCTAGGAATTTTATGGGTTAAGGTCTCATATTATGTGTTTAATCCATTTTGAGTTTATATTTGTGTATGGTGTAAAAAAATGGTCCAGTTTCATTCTTTTGCATTAAGCTGTACAGTGTCACCAACACCATTTTCTGAAGAAACTGTCTATTACCCTTTGCATATTCTTGTCTCCTTTGTTGTAGTTTAATTGGCTATAAAAGCATGGATTTATTTCTGGACTGTTTATTCTGTTCCATTGTCTATGTGTCTGTTTTTGTATCAGTACCATACTGTTTTGATCAGGTAATGCTTTTTAAAAGATTTTTTTTTATTCATCTTAAAAAGTAATTCTAGACAGGGAAAACTGGGTAATTCAGTCAGTTAAGCATCTGACTCTTGATTTCACCTGAAGTCATGATCTCATAGTCCTAGGATAAAGTATACATTAGATTCTGTGCTCGTCATGGAGCCTGGTTGAGAATATCTCTCCCCTTTTCTATCTGCCCCTCCCCAGCTTGTGCTTTTCCTCTCTTTCTCAAAAACAAACCAAATAAATAAATAAATAAATAAATAAATAAATAAACACAAGACAAAAAAATCTCAAAAAAAAAAACAAACAAGAACCCTCCCCCCCCAAAAAAAAACAAAAAATAAAAGCCATGAATCCAAGACTTAATGTAGTGATTATTTCACAATATATACACAGGTCACTATGTGTGTATGCATTTTAAGATAATAGAATTTTATATGGAAATTATGTCAATTAAAAAATAAATAGGAAATTGCAAAATGTTTTAGAAAAGTAATCTTTTAAACAGTATCTAATATGAACTGATTATTAATTATATGTTCACCTATAGTTCAATACCTTAAACATCAACTCTTCAGCTGTTGTGGCTAAAACCTTAAGTATATATATAAATCACATATCTATTTTTCAATTGGAGTATTATAAAAGCAAACAAACAGCCTAACAAATACTAGTAATTATGTTGAGTTACTCAATTAAAATAGGTATTCCTAATATTTTCTAGTCCTTATTCATCACTCAACAGTCCATTCAATGCAGCAATGTTCTCAATGTCCACAGAAGCAATTCTAAACTTTTACTTCAATTTTGAAACCCTTACATTTATATCAATTCCAACTCTCATCATGTCTTTTTTACCTGTCATAATTTTTTCTACCTTATCCCAATGTCTAAAGAACAATAAATAGTTTTAGTCATAGATATCGCTTGCACCTTCTTGTTAAAGATAGTATAATGGAATTTTGTGAAGCTAGACTCGAACTAATTTAGAAGAGTTGACTATCTTTTAACACCTCTTTACAGTTGTAGACTTTCTCACTAATCTATGCTAATTCTACACCTTTGAGTTTGTGTGTCCTTCCTTTTGATTGAGAATATAGCTTTCTAATTGGACTTGAGGAGTAGAAGTACTAGATTGGATGCATATGTAGAAAATTAAAAATCTCTTTCCTCACACTTTTCTTCCCAGTCAAGTTGATGCAAATATTTTCAATGAGAAATTTCAGGGGAAAGACGACTAGCTTCACTGTTCTATTAAGAAATATATTCAGGCTCATAAAAAATAACTTGCAAGACTTTGAGGCCATCATTTTTTTAGTATGTTTTAGTTTTAATAAGGCATAAACAGAGGATAATAACGCTTAGATTTAAAAGAGCTTGGAGCACCTGGGTGGATCAGTCAGTTAAGCATCTGACTTTGACTACAGTCATGATCTCGTGCTTTGTGAGCCCATTACAGGCTCTGTGCTGAGAGCTCAGAGCCTGGAGTCTGCTTAAGTTTCTGCGTGTGTGTGTGTGTGTGTGTGTGTGTGTGTGTGTGTGTGTGTGTGTGCGCGCGCGCACGCACCCCTCTCCTCCTGCTTATGCTCTGTGTCTGTCTCTCTCTCAAAAGTAAATATTTTAAAATTAAAAAAAAACTAAAAGCACTTATCACATTCTTTTCTTGGAAAGCATAAAAATGCTGTTAAAAGAACAAACCTGTTTTAAAATTTCTGATGCATCTCTAAATATAGCCACACCACTGTTTGGTTAAAGATGTTGATATACTAGGTTTTATGTCTAGAATTTAGAATTTAGAATTGTAATCATGCTTAAGTAGCTTTTCTTGAAAAATATTCAGCAAAATTGTCCAAATAGAAATAGCACTGTTTTTAATAGAATCAGAGTAGCTCTTGGGGCTCCTGGGTGGCTTAGTCGGTTAAGTCGGTGGAAAGTCGGTCAGACTTTCGCTTAGGTCATGATCTTGCGGTTTGTGTGTTCGAGCCCCGCGTCTGGCTCTGTGCTGACTGCCAGCTCAGAGCCTGGAGCCTGTTTCAGTCTGTGACTCCCTCTCTCTCTGACCCTCTCCTGCTCATGCTGTCTCTCTCTCTCTCCCTCCTAGAAATAAATAAAAAATATTAAAAAAAAAAAGAACTATAGTAGCTCTTTAATTTATCTCTATGTGGCACACTTGATACACAGAAGACTTCTAATATAGAACACATTTATAATTTGGATAAAATTACATTTACCTACTGACTTATTTCACTTCTAGCAATATACCCTAACATAAGATGCACTTATATGATTACAAAAGTTTAGATGCACATAGTTATTCTTTGTATCATTCAGAATCAGAAAATATTATAAATACTCTAACTGCCCATTTAAAGGAAAATGATAGAGTAAACTATGCTACATTCATACAATGGATCACTATGCATCTAGGAAAAAGAATGAGGAAGATTTCTATGAACTAATAATGTGATTTCTAGGACTTGCTTCTAAGTTCAAAAAGCAAACCACAAATAAATACTTATAATATGTTATTCTGTCCGTAACAAAACTAAATTGGGTATAAAAAATACATGTGTCTGCTCATTTGTGATAAATGAAAACTAAAACCCAAACATAATAAATGTAAACCAGAGACTAAAAGTAATTTTTACTTACATGAGGGTTGTTGAGAAAAGAATGGAAAGAAGGTAGAAGGGGAACATTTCAGCAGAGATGATAAAGAAATGATACTTTTATGAACATTATTGTTTGTATAGTTCTGCCTCTTAGAACTATAGAAATATTTTATATGTATTTCACATACTCTGAAAATTAAATAATTGGCAATAAATGGGATATGAAAAAATTATAAATGGAATATGATCCTGAATAAATGAAACTAACTTTATAATAAGTAAATAAAATATCCACATCGAAGGAGTTGGAGAAGGAAAGAACTAACCTAAGTAACTTTGGAAAACAATATCTTGGATGGATACAGTAAAACTAAGACAAAAAGAATCATAAATACTGCAATTTCATCAATAGATATATTTCTCACAGGTTGGAAACAATTATATATGTATGCTGGAGTTGAAATAAGTAAATGCAGATAATTAGAACTGGGCTCAAAGATATTGGGAAAGTTACAAATAAGGAAAAGGAGAGGGCTAATATTAATCCTGTGGTGTTGAACTGTAATTCATAGTGTCAGGACAAACACTTGTTTTTAGATAGATCATAGATAGATATGGATATGGATATAACATATATGGATATAAATATGAATATGGAGTAGATACACAAGTACAGAAATACAGGGACTGTGTGTGTATATGTGTGTGTGCACGCGTTTGTGTGCGCTTATTTCTTGCCTGAACACTGAGAGAACCTGGAAGTAATGACTTTTCATAGTGAAATTCATGTGTAAAGCCCTTGCTTCATTTCTAAATACTATTATTAAAAAATAAAAGTAAGCTGGACATCTTGCAGAAGTGTTTGATTACAAGGCTGACACAGAAAAATACAAGAAAAATAGAAGATGAACATAGGACATCTTGAAGGATTAGGGAGGAAGGAAGGGAAGAAGAGAGGAAGGAAGGAAGGAAGGAAGGAAGGAAGGAAGGAAGGAAGGAAGGAAGGAAGGAAGGAGGAAAGAAGGGGAGAAGGGAAGGAGGAGAAAAGAAGAAAGGGAAGAATGAAGGGATGAAGGAAGGGAGGAGAAAGGAAGGGAGGAAGGAAAGGAGGAAGGAAATAAAGGAAAAGGGAAGGAGGGAATAAAGGGAAAAGAGAGAGAACTTGACAAAAGAACACAGGAGCTAAACTGAAAGAGTTCCTTGTAGTAAAAGGTAAAACTAGTTAATATTTAGTTATCCAGGAAAACCAAATAAATGTTCACGGCTTTAAATTATAACCCACAGAGTAAAATAAAATTCTATCACCCCATGTTGATATAAATGAATAATTAATTAAATAAATACATAAAGAGAAAGACAGTTTTCACTTACGGAATTCCAGTTAACAGATGTAAAACAAAAGATAATTAAAAAATCACCATTAGGCAAAAACCTTAATAATCATATGCAGACATAATCCAGCTATGATTAGTAATATCATACAGGATAAATTTGAAGAAAAACAACAAGCAAAGAAGCTCCCTCAAAATACTTGTTAAATAATCAGGGAAAGTTAGTAACATGAGAATGGAGAAACATTCCAAAACTCACCCTAAGACAGTGATGATGGTTAACATTAGTAATAAGATATATTGACATCTTAAATCTCATAATGTGACACACAGAAATGGTACAACCTCATTTTGTTTTATTCTTTTAAAAATTCATAACTTTCATCCAATCTTAAAATGTATTTGAAAGACATATCCAGGGAAATTCATTAAAATAACGGAATAATAGTCTTTAAAAATAAAAGTTTTCTCATTCTTCAGTAGGATGTTTTTTAACCTCCATGTATTTGAAGGCTTTCCAAATATTTCTTATGGTTGATTTCAAGTTTCATAGTGTTGTGCTCTGAAAATATGCATGGTATGATCTCGATCTTTTTGTAACTGTTGAGCGCTGACTTGTGACTCAATATGTGATCTCTTCTGGAGAATGTTCCGTGTGCACTCTAGAAGAAGGTGTATTCTACTATTTTAACTAGAGTGTATTATGCTAAGCAAAATAAGTCAGAGAAAGACAAATATCATATGATGTCCCTTATATATGAAATTTAAGAAACACAGCAGATGATCTCAGAGCAAGGGAAGGAAAAATAAGGTAAAAACAGACAGGGAAGCAAACCTTAAGAGATTCTTAAATACAGAGAACAAACTGTATTTGAAACCAGAGGTGGGGGTGATGGGCTAAATGGGTGAGAGGTATCAAGAAGATGTGGTTTATCTATACCATGGAATACTACATGGCAATGAGAAACAATGAAATCTGGCCATGTGTAGCAACATGGATGGACCTTGAGGGTGTTATGCTGAGCGAAATAAGTCAGGCAGAGAAGGACAAATATCATATGTGTGCACGTATAGGAGGATTAGGAGGAACTTAACAGAGGACCAAGGGGGAGAAGAAGGGGGGAAATGGTGGGGGAAAGGGAGAGAGGCAAACCATGAGAGACTCTTGAATGCTGACAAAAACTGAGGACTGATGGATGTGGGGAGGGAGGGATGGGCATGGAGGAGGACACTTGTGGGATGAGCACTGGGTGTTATGTGGAAACTAATTTGACAATAAACTATTTGTAAAAAAAAAAAAGAAGGGCACTTTTAGTGATGAGCATGGGATGTCATTTGTAAGAGATGAATCACTGGGTTCTACTCTTGAAACCAAGACTACACCGTATGTTGACTAACTCAAATTTAAATTTAATTAATTAATTAATTAACTAAAGGTGAAAAACATGGAATGACTAAGGAAAAGTAATAGATTGCAGGAAAGAAAGGGACATGATATCCTGCTAGAATCCTAGAGCATAAGAAGGACATTAGTAGAAAAACTGTTGCAGTCAAATAATGTTTTTGGGTTAGATAGCAGCATTATACTAATGCAAATTTCCTATTTTGGATAATTATACTTCAAGTTATGTAAGATGCTAAACAACTAGGAGAGGTTTAGTAAAAGATTTATGACCATTCTAGTATTTTTGCCTCTCTTCTGAAAGTCTAAAGTTAATTCAAAATATAAAATTTAAAAATATCAAAAAGAGGAAGGAAAAAAGATGCATAAATCTATGGACCAAACTGACATTTACTTGGTCTTACTTGCTTTCTTTAGGGGGCTGAGAGCCATGTGTTTATTGAGTTCTTACTTAAGAGATATGAGATAACCTGGGTAAACATCCAAGACAGGGAAAGAACCAGTCAGACACAGGCATACCTCATGTTACTGTGCTTTTTGGATACTGTGCTTTTTACAATTTGAAGATTTGTGGCAGCCCTTGGTGTAATAACATTTTTAGCAGCACTGTTTTTGCAAGAGCATTTGCTCACTTCATGTCTCTATGCCACATTTTAGTAATTCTCACAATATTTCTAACTTTTCATTATTCCATTTATTATGGGATAACAATGATCAGTGATCTTTGATGTTAGTGCTGTAATTGTCTTGGAGTGCCGTGATCCGTGCCCATACATAATGGCAAATGTAATCAATAAAGGTGTGTGTTCTGACTGCTCTACCAGCTGGCAATTCTCCATCTTCGGGCCACACTTTCCTATTCTTGCATCTCTTGTACAAGTTAGTCAAGCAGTGAATTCAAAGAAAAAGTTCATGAAGAAAACTAAAAGCATTACGTTAGTAGGAGCACCTGGGAGGCTCAGTTGGTCAAGCATCCAACTTTGGCTCAGGTCATGATCTCGCAGTTTGTGCATTTGAACTCCACATCAGGCAGGCTCTGTGCTTACAGCTTAGAGCCTGGAGCTTGCTTTGGATTCTGTGTCTCCTTCTCTCTCTGTCTCACCCCCGCAGCCCCCGCTCACACTCTGTCTGTCTATATATATATATATCTCAAAAATAAGTAAACATTAAACATTTTAATAAAAATATTACTTTAGTAATCATGTGAATGAACAAAATCAGAACAACCATATTCTTGATACAAAGAATATTCTGAGTGGTCTCGATAGATCAAACCAGCCACAACATTCCTTAAAGTCACAGTCTCCTCCAGAGCAAGGCCCTAGTTTTCTTCTATTCTGGAAAGGCTGAGAAAGATAAAGAAACTGCAGAAGAAAAAACTTGAAGCTATTAGAAGTTGGTTTATGAGGTTTAAGGGAAGAAACCATCTCTATAACAGAAGGGTGTAAGATAGAGCAGCAAATGCTGCTGTAGAAGCTGCAGCAAGTTATTCAGAAAATTTAGCTAAGTTAATTGATGAAGGTGGCTACACTGAGCAACAGTTTTCAGGGTACACAGAACAGGTTTTTTTTTTAATTTATTTTAAAAATTAATGTTTACTTTTGGGAAAGAGAGAAAAAGACAGAACATGACAGGGGCATGGACAGAGATAGGAGACACAGAATTGAAGCAGGCTTGAACCTATTCAGATCATGACCTGAGCTGAAGTCAGATGCTTAACTGACTGAGCCACTCAAGCACCCCTCAAGGCAGAAGACATTTAAAGTGGTCTCAGGTCTCAGATCTCAGCTCTGCCAAAGCTCATGACATAACTAGACACTTTTTAAATATAGGCTTGAAAGAATTGGCAGAGATAGTTATATAAGGACCACACCTAAAAAGAGTAAAACAAAACAAAAATTGCAAATAGCCTTGGAAATAAATCCTGTCTGGGATGACAGCCAGGAGACACATTGAAAATATTTTAAATATAATGTGTATACTCTCTCTCTCTCTCTCTCTCTCTCTCTGTCACACACACACACACACACACACACACACACACACACTTGACTTATCCAGACAATGGAATATTATCCATTCAAAAAAGAGATGAGCTATTCAGTCATGAAAATATGCAGAGGAACTTTGAATGAGCCTTTGAAACTTACTAAGTGAAGGAAGCCAATCTGAAAGGCCCACGTACTGTGTGATTCCAATTTGCCTGACATTCTGTTTAGGTTAAACAGTGGAGATAGTTAAAAGCTCAGTGTTTAGGGATGAATAGGTAGAGCACACGGCATTCTTAGGGCAATTAAACTACTCTCTATCATAATAAAAAGGTGGATGTATGCACTCTAAATTTGTTCATACCCATAGAATGTACAGCACCCATGTGATGTAAACCATAGACTCTGGGTGATAATTTTGTGTCAATATCGGTTCATCCCAGTTGTTAGAAATTGCCACTCTGGCTTGGGCTATTGATATTGGGAGAGGCTATACAAATATAGGGGCAAAGTGTATATGGGAAATCTCTTTAATCTCCTCTCAGTTTTGATGTGAACCTGCAACTACTTTATAAAAATAAGGTTTCTCTTGAAAATATTTGATGTGTTTAAAGACATGAGAGATAGCCTTGAAAGTATAATTAAGGAAGAAACTGGTATCAAAAAGAATAAGACAAAATAAACATATAGACCTATAATAAACTCTAATAGAACTGAAAATAAATTCTCAAAATTAGTAACCCAGCAAATTCAACAAAGAAAAGAGAACTAGTGAAGTAAAGAGCATAAGAAATAACACAGGGGAAAAGGTGATATAATTTACAGACATCAGAAAAATAAAGATTTCAGGCAAAGCCACCAAAAATTTTACATGATATGTGGAAAATTACATTTAGAAATTCTTGTGTAGCTATGATGTGTGGTTCTATTGGAGAATAACAATTCTTAAAGGAGTCCTATTTCTGTGATCTGCTACAATGATGCCAATGTGAGGTAATGAAGAGAATACATTAGAGTTGTAACAGTGGAGATGCTATGGATGAAAAGAATGTGGGAGCATACTGAAAAAGACACATTAGTATTTGACAGTTCATTAGTACAGTTTTGAAGCACTTTCTTTTGATTATTTGTATTAATTAAACTTAAAACAATGATAGGCATTAAAAAAAAAAGCCTGAGGTGCCTGGGTGGCTCAGTCGGTTAAGCATTTGACTCTTGATTTCAGCTCAGGTCATGATCTTGGGGTTCATTCATGAGATCAAGCTTGCATTGGGCTCCCTGCTTGGGGTTCTCTCTCTCTCTCTCTCTCTCTCTCTCTCCCTCCCCCTCTGTCTGCCTGTTTGCAGCTTTCTCTCTCTCAAAATAAATAAATAAACTTAAAAAAATAAATAAATACAAACTATACTAAATCATATTAGAGGATATTTAACCACCGCACATTTAGGGATATGGTTAGCCTGATTTTAATTATTATCTTGTTAAAATGCAGATTCTATGCCATTTAACTCAGTCTCTGCAACATTTACAGGATTGATACATAATTTTGCAAGAAACAGGAAAATCGTTCCTTCCAATAAAGGAAGTGTAAACAATTCTACCATGAAAATACTCAATATACCAATAAATAACACTAAAAAATTTAACTACCCAAAGTTCTCTAGCTAGCATTGTTTGGATTATGGTTTGAAAATAAGTTTACATTCTCCATCTGTGAGATGAACAAAGTCCTATTTACAAATCAAAGGCAAAATAAAAATTGGTTTTCATAAATCTATCAAGTATTTATTCATAAATATTATATATCAGTTGCCTTCTTTATTATAGCGTGGAGGATAATGCTATCAACAAAAACCACCAATTAACAAAGTCTGGTTAACAAACCTTACATAACTCTCGTAGGACAATACAAGTAGAAAACGTCAAACCTAGAATTAAAAAATTTTGAGAAACTTAAGCCAGAAAAAAACTATATTCTTTTCACCACATGATGTTGCCCCTTCGGCTGTTCTATCAATTCACACATCCAATGTCCTATACATGTATACATGACTCGGAAAGCAAGTCTACATTTCATGCTTGCTCACATTGTTTTCTGTTGGAATTGAAACATCAGAAATAACTTAATCAACTTTTCATTTAATTTCAAATTTAAAACGTAGAGAAAATTTTATTGTCTTCCAAATAAGAAATCTTATCATACTCATCTATTTTTTCTTTTTAAATTCAAATGGTTGCTCTTTGTCAATGAATTAATATATAGCACTTTCACTGTCACTGCTCATAATCAGTTCCCAAACTAACTTTTGTCTTGTCTGAGACCCATCATACTCACACGTTCCACAGTGAGTTCGTATGTAATCCATCATCCATGAACTTTTTCTTTCTAAGGGTGACTCTAACGTCACTCTGTCTGTCTTTCAATTACTGATTGTTTATCTGCTCAGTCAACTAGCTCAGAATTATCCTTTTCTCATATTTTTAAAATATTTATTAAGATCTTATGTCATTACCCAATGGGTTTTCTATAGCTAGATAATGAGAGGTCAAGCATTGGCCATTTAGGTACTAGGAATAAAATAAGATTGAAAAATTTTTAAAAAGTAAATTATTATTTATTTAGTTCACTTTAATATAAAACATCAATGTTTAATATAAAACATTGAGATCTAAAGTATTAGATTTCTTTTTTAAAAATTACCAAGGGTAGCATCAACAGTCTTTGTCTTCTTTTCATTCTGTAACACATTATGAAGTGATTGTCTTTAATATGCCTTTGTTTTTTTTAAAAAAAATTTATTTTGAGAGAGAGCACACATTTATTTTGTGTGCAAGGGGGGGAGGGGCAGAGAGAGAGAGGGAGAGAGAGAATCCTGAGGAGGCTCCACACTGTCAGCTCACAGCCCCCATCTGGGGCTTGATATCACCACCAAGAGATCATGACCTGAGACAAAATCAAGAGTCAGCTACTTAACCAACTGAGCCACCCAGACACCCCCCCATCTGCTTTTCTAGGTTTGTATCAGTTTCCAGCATTTTAACCTATGTGCTTCCAAAGCCATGTAATGCCTTCTAACGTGTCCTTAATGTGAAGTTTTTTCCAGTGTCCCTTCCACTGGGACATCTTCATCCTTTTCAACACAATCATGTTCCTCATTTATGTCCATATGTTCACTTAACTAAGTTTATTTAGTCAATCTGGCAGCATATCTAGAGTCCCCTGAAGAGTGTTACTGTCAATGTTCCCATACCCCACTCTTTGTTTTGTAATTGTTTATGCTTGGTGCAGATTTTACTTCTAGCATTTACCATTTTTCATTTTTTTTTTCTGCCCTCTCATATAGTTGGCCAGTTTCCTTTTTTTATGATCCGTGTTGGGAAATGTCACATGTGTTTATCACTGGGAGAGAAAGATACAGCACGGTTACATGCCATGCTGACAGTGTGTGACCTGAAAAACGTGCACAGAGACTAGTCCCTTTGAGATATCAAAAAAAAAAAAAAAGAACAGTGACATGATTGGTCACATCGTTTTGTGTGTCTATTATTTGCTTACTGACTTGTGGCCTCAAGAGTTGGCAGTGAATTCTGCACTTTACAGTTTCTCACACGTAATGGTCACTGGTAACTAAAAATTGGACCATGTTGCTAGAGAAATTTCATTATTTAACTAAACAATAGTAGCCAAAATCCATGCTTCTCAGAGTCATTTAAAGCAAGTGTTGGCTGTGATTCCTCAACAGAAAAGAATGTGCAATACAATAAAAATGCCATTTTTCATAAACATTTTTCAATAGGAGTTAAAAGCAGGATATTCACAGAATTTTAATGAGATTGCTATGTAACATGTGCTTTTGTGTACCTTTAGAGTGCAGAGTAGTGATTCCAAAGGTTGAATATAATTAATGAGTATTATCTGATTACTTTACTTTTGATGTAATAAGATTACTATAATTAGTGTCGATCAAACATTACTCATAAAAACTAAAATCATCTGTATTTTGGGAGCACCTTGGTAGTTAGGTGTCCAACTCTGTGTATCAGCTCAGGTCATGATCTCATAGTTCGTGAGTTCGAGCTTCACATCAGGCTCCATGCTAACAATGCAGAGTCTGTGTGGGATTCTTTCCTTCCTCCTCTCACCTGACTCAGGTTCACACTCTCTTTCAAAGTAAATAAATAAAGTTAAAAAATTTTAAATTTTAAAATGATTTGTATTTTTCAATGAGTTAAGGTGAAGACTGTAACTGCCTGTTATGGATTAACTAACTGGAGAATGTTGATAACATTGATGGCAACTTTCTTCCATTTTAGTTTCATAAGTGAGAGTGGATTGACACTAAACTCTTGATTCATCTTTCAATTGGATATACACTGTTAAATAAATCAGGTGGCTCATACACAAAAATTCAATTTAAGGCATTGGCCATATAGGTTTTTCTAAGTATAACAGCTGGTATATATTCTTAATTAAAGTTTTTTCTTTTCTCTTCTCAAAAATCCACTTAGTCATGAAGAGCACTAACGTAATAATTGATAACTCTTCACAAAATACACGTCTGCAGTATTAAAAAGCCAGTTATGCATCAGTTGTAAAACAATACATGGAAATATTGTTTAGAAAAACAGTTGTTTTGTTTTAAATATACAGTAGGATCGGGCATCTGAAAGACATTAGGGGCTTGTTTTAAATTCAGCATGATATATGATCACAGATAATAACTGTTGGAAAAATAAACAAACTGAAGGTTAAAAAGAATGCAAAGCTCCTCCGTGTTTCTGTTGTTTCACAGAAGGGTGTGCCACAGTTAGGAACTCGGGATTTGGAGTTGCCGGGATTTAGCTCTTTTACTCTTCTTCTTGTAGCCTTTTCACCAGGTTACGCATAGACTCCTGGACCCAGGCAGTCACGATTTGGCTACTACTTCTTAGCATAGTTTTTCTTGAACTCAGATTCCTGGCACCTAGGAGAAGTAACAGCCTCTGTAGTCTGTGAGCACAAACTATTTAATGTCCCTGTGGGAGGAGGCGGCTGAAGCTCACTCTGGCAGAAGATGGATGAGATGGGGTGATGCCAGCTGTTTTTAGGTAAATCACGGCGCAAAGGAGATTAGGAGGCAGGGGAAATGCAGAAGCAACTTCTTTTCTTTTAATCTTTTTTTTTTTTTATTGTTCTTGTCCGTATCACTCCAGAGAATCCAGTTCACTCCAGCTTCCAGCTTCATTTGGCATAAAACTAGGCTCCCATAACCTTTCAAAAGTGCCAACCCCAAGTACGTGATTCCCCTGTCTTAGCCGCCTGAACCTTAGATCTGAGGGGCTTTATTTTATATATATATAAATATTTATTAATAAATATTTATATATATATTTATATATGTGTGTGTGTGTATAAATGGTTATTTTTGAGAGAGAGAGAGAGAGAGAGAGAGAAAAGAAGGGAGGGGCAGAGAGAGAGAGGGAGACACAGAATCAAAAGCAGGCTCCAGGCTCTGAGCTGTCAGCACAGAGCCTGATGCAGGGCTCAAGCCAGGGACCTTGAGATCATGACCTGAGCCGAAACTGGCTACTCAACTCACTGAGCCACTCAGGCACCCACTCATCTGAAATCTTGATGTACCTAAAGTCATTTTAATTGACAAAGTTTGAATTTGATCTAATAAATATTATACTTAAAATACATCAAGGAAATGGAAATTGTGTGTGTGGGTAGGTTGGGCACTGGATAAATAGCTAAATATTCAACTTCCATGGTGAAAAGTAAAGAACAAAAACAAAACAGAAAAACCTAAAATGGAGAGAAGTTCACTCAATAACAACTTAGAGATGTACAAATTAGTACTAAAACATCAGATGGAAAAGAAGAAATGAAATGCTTTTGGGAAGATATCAATGGAAGGGGAGCAGTGAACATATTTTTAACAAACTTTACTGAATTATGTAACACTTTAAAGTAAATATAGGTTATACTTATACATTTTAATAAAAATAAAAAACATACCAATTCAGTAAACTAATACCACACAATAAATTATAATTACCCCAAATAACAGAAAATATGATATTAAATATAATAACCCTGAAGAGATTCCCATTAAATTCAAAAATAAGATAGCAGTTCTTACTAATACTTTTAGTACTATTGTGGGGGGAGGATTTAGTTAATAAAACAAAAAAAATTCAAATTTGTACATTGTGCAAAATTACATAAAAATCACATTGTAATTATAATTTTATAATCATGATAAACTGAACAGCAGTCATAATAAATGTTTGTGTGTGCAACATCTTGGCCAGAGCTATTAACATTGTCTCACTTCAATTGAGTTATCTGTATTTTTGGAACTGCACATTGAATTTAACTGTCACTTGATATACCTTAAAAAAAAAGAGCATACTATGACTTAACATTGAAAACAAAAAGTTATTTTATATACAAAGAGACTTGGGAACAGTAGTGGGAGTTCACATCCCATATGGTAAGACAGATATTTTTGTTTGAGTAATGTCTACGATTATATGTTTTCTTGCAAGGAAAAAAAAAAAGAAACCTACAATGGTCTATGGGACTTGAGAAAAGAAGAAACACTCTAGTATCAGAAGCTATATTATAGTCTGTCATTTATATATAATCCAAATGATTTCATATTATAAACTATATGCTACCACTTAAGATAAATTACCAATTCCTTGGAATAGATGAAAAATAAAATCAAAACAAGGAGAGATTTGACCAATCTATTATTTATATATCACTCTTGTCAAAGAAACCATCATTGATTTGATAGAAACTTTATGCCCCTTTTGAGCAGACCTATTTAATTTTAGAAATACATGATTCAAATCAGAAAAAGTGATTATGATTTAATTAAAACGGAAATACTGATTAAAACTTAGTTACTTCAGCATACCAGAAAGTATGTTGCCAATCCTAAAGATGTCAAGAATATCATCACAGGTTACAGAAACGATTACTTTCTTGTGATTTTATTATTATGCATAATTTTAAATTGCAGAAGAATAAGGCCATCTCCAAACATTTTATCATGAGGGGAAAAAGTGTGGCTAAATGTTGAAAAGAAAGGGCAGGTAAATGTAATATGGAAGAGTCCTAGGGGCGCCTGGGTGGCTCAGTCAGTTAAATATCCGACTTCGGCTCAGGTCATGATCTCGCAGTTCATAGGTTCTAGCCCGCATTGGGCTCTGTGCTGACAGCCAGCTCAGAGCCTGGAGCCTGTTTCAGATTCTGTGTCTCCCTCTCTCTCTGACCCTCCCCTGCCCATGCTTTCTCAATCTCGCTCTCTGAAATAAATAAAACATGAAAAAAATTAAAAAAAGGAATAGTCCTAGAAAGTACAATTAGCACAATATATGTTTAATAATTGGAATTGTAATCAAAATATTTCCCACAGTTAAAAGCTTAGACTGAAATGGTTCAAATGTTGATACTGTGTGTGATACTTAAGAGTGAGTAAATGTCACTAAGCAAACTCATAGAGAAGAAAAGAACACCACCAAACAGATATCTTTCATGAACACGGATATGGAATTTTTTAAATCATGTATCAAATCAGACTTCACAACACAAAAAAGTATCATACAATAGGGCAATATATCTAAGGATTAGATTATATGTTAACATTTCAAGTTTAATAAAATACTTCATCACCCTGCAGAAAGGAGAAGGAGGAAGATGAGGGAAGAGAGGATGACCAGTGATGGGGAAAGGTTAGGAGGAGCAGAAAGAAGGGGACAAACAGCACCTGTAACCATTAAGTATGGTGACAAGTCAGTATATTGAAAATCTCCACGTATTTTCTCTTTTAGCATTTCAAAGTATAATTGGGCTCATTCTAGAGAGAGAGTCTAGATGCTTTTCACATCCCGGATGCATAGTGAAAATAGAGAAAAAAAGTTTTATTTCTATTTAGCTCTAGATAGATATAGATAGACACACACACACTCAGATTTGAATAAAAAAATACATTTTCCGCTAACTTTATATGTCAAAAGACATTGTGGAGTTGGTGTGTATTTGTGTTGTGTTTAAATTCATTTAAGTTAAATTTAGCCATTTAAGTTAAATGCATTTAAGTTAAATTTATCAGTTAAACGTACACAATCAAGATTGATTATCCATGGACTTATATCCTATTAGTCATAATAATGTTCTGTATAAACCTAAGATATTCTATGCTACTGTTAAAGTAGTGTAGTGCGTGGAGTATGGATGCAGATCTCAACTCCACATTGTGTGAACTTGGGCAAATTAAACATATTCTCTGACCTCAGTTTCCTCATCTGTACAAAAGAGATAAGTCGTCCCCCCCCCACACACATAATAAATCTTAGCAATTTTTAAGTTTGAATGCACATTCCTATTATTTCATAAAAAATGTTTCATTGTTACTGGTTTCTTTTTTCCTTTATCTGCCTGAAGGAAAATGTTATCTTCTTAGCTTAGCATAATTCTTTGCAAAGGGAATGCATTCATTCAGTGTTTGTTTAATAAAAGATTTATCAGTTCTTCTGGGTGTATTTGTTCTCATCACACAGAAAATGTCAGGAGTTGGCTTCTGAATATTAGATATTAAAATGATCACATCAGCCTTCAGGAAATTTTGAATTAGCATAAAGATAGTGTTTGAATACAACATGTGACCTTCCTACTCAGTACAACTCCATGGCATCAACCTCCTGGGTGTGATTCCATGAACACATGAATGCATATCTACACTGACACGATTCCTCTCTAAGTAAACATTAAGTCAAAATAAGAATATTCTAACATTAGCAAAATATAGACAAAGGTAACTTTTGTTCACAGGTCAAGGTTTAATCACCTTGATAGGCATATCACGAAGATTTGTTAACAGTTTAATAATTCATCAAAGATCTCCAAAATGAACAAAAGTGTTATATAATAAACATTAGGATTAATTGATAATCAGCTTTCTAACATTTCAACAACAACAAAAAACAAGGTCTAAAATGAACTCAGTAATAGAATTGACAGTCAGACAGCAAAACCCACTACCTACCCTCAATTTGTATTAGTGCACGTAAAGGCCTTAATATTTTTTTTTTAGGTAATCAACATGTATCACAAGCTCCCCCAAATCCTGAACTATAATTAAATTATGAACATAGATATATTTGATATTTTTATACGCTAAACAGCATCCATATATACATGCATCCATACATACATGCATATACATATATATATATATGGATGCTGTTTAATGTATAAAAATCAAGAATGAAACAAAAAGTTAAATATCACTTTTTAATTACTTAGTAATTAAAATTAGATCATGCTCATTTTGAATACAACCTCAACAATAAGCAATATCTTATATTGCTTCTCTTCTTTTCAAAATGGAGGCTTTTGAACTACTACTTGTTATTGAATAATTGTGAATAAGATACCAATTAAGGAAAATTTCATCACCAAGAGAATATCCTTAATGAATACCTTTCTCTTTACCTACTGATAACAAATTGCCTTATAATTATAAGTGGAAATATTCACACCAAAAGTAGAAAGCTTTTGGGGCGCCTGGGTGGCTCAGTCGGTTAAGCGTCCAACTTCAGCTCAGGTCATGATCTCACAGTTCGTCGGTTCGAGCCCCATGTTGGGCTCTGTGCTGACAGCTAGCTCAGAGCCTGGAGCCTCTTCAGATTCTATATTTCCCTCTCTCTCTCTGACCCTCCCCTACTCATGCTGTCTCTCTTTCTCTCAGAAATAAGTAAAACATAAAATATTTTTTTAAAGTTTTTTCATAAAATAGTAGTAATTAAAATAGTAATATTAAAGTGGCAAAAACCACCTGGGTCTGCACAGATTTTTGCCTATAGAACATGAGATTTTTTTATTTCCCTCTATATAAAGTATGATCACAATTATTTATTTATTTTTTAATTTAGTATCATAACATTTATTAAATAATGTTATTGGTTAATAGCAAGAGCAAAGAACCAAAGAATTAAAATGTGAGCTATGTAAAATCCCAACTAAAATCCAAAGTGTCTGATATATTCATTTATTAGCTAACTAAAAGCCCAAGAAAGACAAGATATCCAATATAATAAAATGCTCCAAGAGAATTGGCAGTTTTCAGTTACCAAGATTGTGAATTCTATATTTATTATCCTTTTATCAATCAAGAAAATAAAATATTTTGGGAGGTTATATAACATACATATAAAATAAGATACAGAAATACATTACAAACAATAAATAGCATTTAAAACTGACTGTATATGGTACTCAAATGGCTTAACTTAAAGTGTTATTTTTTTTTTAATGTTTTATTTATTTCTTGGAAAGAGAGAGAGAGACAGCGTGAGCAGGGAAGGGTCAGAGAGAGTGGGAGTCACAGACGGAAACAGGCTCCAGGCTCTGAGCTGGCAGTCATCACAGAGCCGACGCGGGGCTTGAACCCACGAACCGCGAGATCATGACCTAAGCGAAAGACGAACGCTTAACCGACTAAGCCACCCAGGCGCCCCTTAACTTAAAGTGTTATTAATCACAGAAACAGTAACATAAAAAAATCTCTACATGTACATTAGAGTAAATTTTTATAAGGAGCTGTAATAAATTATTCTTTTCTTCATAAAGCAAAGCACATTTGTTGAGTGGGTTCTAAAGTTTGACACAGTTAAATTATATATACCAAATATACCTTATTTCTAACTTGTTGTCAGTATTTAAGATAGAATGTCCATCATTAGAAGAATAGTGATAAATCTTACTAAATTTAAACTATTATACAGTTAACTAACCATAAATATAAAAGATAATTGAATAGCTAAACAAAAATAAAATACACAAATATCTTTACTATAAAAATATAGAGCTATATCATTGCAAATTAATGATCCATTAATATGTACATAGCAGAATAAAAATTAAAAAGAAAAAATAAGACACTAGGAGTAATTTTTATTCTATTATATCAAATGACAAAGGAAAAAAGGAAAAAAGAAAAATGCCATTACTACAACCAATTTTAATTCAATAAATTAAAATATAGGAAACAGACTTCTACTAATTTGATTTTAAACTATAGAGAATGATGTCTGAATATAGGCCAGATTCACAACACGCTGAAAGTATAATTCAAATTTAATCAAATTGATTTCATTGGAGGCTATTTTCAATAAATCTACTTATAGAATAATGAATTGATTATAGGATTAATAACAGAATATCCTTTTGACATATGCCAGACATATTCCTCTGTTCAAGGATTTATTTTTAACTTCCTAATCAAGTTATAATTTAACATGTCTGTTTGGTGAAAGAGACATCAAGTACAATACCTAATTACAACATAAGTTTTTTAGAAACCCAGATCTAAATTCTTAGGAAAAATATGATGATGTAACTTAATTTAAATGAAAATTTACATTTTTACTTTATTCACACAACATTGTTAAGAACAGTACTGTGCATGTGCATAGTCCACTGTTATAACAACAGAAAATCCCCAATGAGTTAGAATGGAATTATATGTGCATGCATCCAAAAATTACAGTACTATTGATCCAAGTTTAGATTTACTGTAGTTTAAGGGTAAAACAAAACAATGAACATTTTTACAGAGACTTATCAACTAATTTTAAGTAATGCACTGGTTAGTTATCATTTAATAGTGCTAACAGCAGTAAAACTTCCTACATGGCACTGATTGACAATGTTCTGTGTTGAGAGTTTTCTTTACTTTTTGATGACATTTATTGAATAAGATGGGCAGTAATATTATTTGAGCGCCTGATATGTTTCATGTATTTATATATACTCTTTCATTTCATTCTCACACAAACCTAAAGCTAATAATCCACAACTCACTGATGTGAAAACGAAGGTGAATAGTCAGATATCAAGTAATTCAGCTAATCTGAAGAGGATGTGGACATTTTGAATAGAAAAAAAGAGTGTATGAAATGATGGGTGGTTTGTGGCAGTAGGTAGAATAACCATACTTCTCCATCCAACCAGGATAATCCTGGTTTCCACCTGTTTCCAGCAGTCTGTGGATGATTATTAATCATGCCTCTCTCACTCTCCAAAGTCTTCCAGCTTGGATGACAAATTATATGGTCACTAGATCAATGAGGAACCATGACAGACCTTTTAGTGTGATAATGACATGATGTGGGCAATGCTCTAGAAAGATTAATCTGTAAGAAATGTATACATGGGAATGAAGAGAAGGATCTGAAGCAGAGAACCCAATTAGATATCTACTTCTATCGTCTCATGAAATGTACTGAAAATCTGAACTAGGACAGGGAAAATGGAAAGAAAATAATATATATTTACAAGTTGAAGGGAGCAATGTTGCAGATATAAAATAAACAGGACACAATCACTAAATGCTTATTATGAAGGAGAGTGAGGCACTATCAGTGATTATAAGATTTGTATCTTGAATGACTGGGACTACAAAGCTATGCTACTAACATGTGGTAAGCATCGTGATTGTGTTCTTGGCCTGAGAGCATTTTTATATCTTTTTTTTTTTTTTTGAGAAGGCTACTTCAGTTATCATGTATTCTCTGACTTCATGTTTCCTGTAAATTATTCTACTTCAAATACTAAGATGCCAGTTTATATTTGTCCACAGAATTTCTAGCTATGTAGGTCACTTTTATGTGTATAGTTGATTTTAAAAACTATATTAACATAGAAACTCATATTCTATACTATTTTCACAACTATTTTCTCTCTTTATCTATATTATCTTATATGGCAAATCCCTCTCCCCTAACACAAACAGTAATGTTTTATCTTCTGTTGTATACATTGAAGTTAGAAGCTCTACGTTATTATGATCAAATCCTCAAAGTAGATGATGATATTTTATATTATATTAAAAAATCAGGAATATCACACTAATGTAAATATTAATGAAATGCCAGGTTTGTCAGTAAGGTTTTAAGGTAATTCTGAGAATGAAACATTATGTTCCTCTGAATAAAACAAAATACTTTATTCGGAAAACTAATAACTGAAGAAAACCACATCTATTGGAGAGTACTGATAAAGTTAGTGAAAACTTAGACGGGGTTATGAAAGAGACTGAAGACTTTTTTAGTGTCTTATTTTATTTTTCAGAGAGAGAGAGAGAGAGAGAGAGAGGGAGAGAGACAGAGAGAGAGAGACAGAGCATGAGTGGGGGAAAGGCAGAGAAAGAGAGAGACACAGAATCCGAAGCAGGCTCCAGGCTCTGAGCTGTCAGCGCAGAGTCCAACACAGGGCATGAACTCACCAACTGTGAGCTCATGACCTAAGCTAAAGTAGGACATTTAACCAACTGAGCCACCAGGCGCCCTGGAGACTGAAGACTTTTTAATGGAACCACGTGCTTGGCATTATTGGTGGGCAGAATTTCTCAATATATGTGTTTCCTTTGGGTTTGTATAGGTCTATCACTAGCTCTACATACAGTCATGAGTTGAATTTATGGCTTTTTTTATGTTTTAAATTTATTCTTTTATTACTTTAAATGCAATGATCTTGCATTTTATATCTTACAATTACAAATGCAACATCAGCCCTCTTTGTGGATCTGACTCTACAGGTTTATATCACTTTACTGAACAATAATTGACATAGCAAAAACTTTATGTATTAATGTGTACAAGGCAATGAATTTAGATATTAGTGTATACCACTGAGGTGATCGTCACAATCTATGTCATAAACATATCCATCACCTCCAAAATTTTCCTCATCTATTTTTATTTATTTGTTTGGTTATTTGTGATAAGAATGCTTAATATAAGATCTTCTACACTCTTAGCAAATTGAAAATATGTAATTCAATATTATTAACTGTAGGCTCTATGCTGTACAGGAAATATCTAGGGATTATTTATCCTGTATAAATGAAACTCTGTACTTTAAGGCTTTTAATTTTAATGTATAAGTGGGATAAAAAGTGATGGGAAGCAAAAGGATAGTGGGTATTTTCTTGAGTTATTTGAGCAGGAAGTAAAGAGACACGGAGGATTTAAAATGAAAATCCATTAGAAAGCAAATATCTATGGCAGACATATGAGATGTGGGCAAGAAAAATCCTGTAAATAATTATGAAAGAATCCTCTGTACAAGAAAAAGACAAATTATGTGAAGAAACAACACATTCAAGATATTAGGTGGTATCATTATTTTAGAACAGCTTGGCTATAAACAGAATGGCCTGTAGTTAGATAAAATGAATAGAGGTAGTATCCAAAGAAAAGGTTTAAGTGCAATGTTTATAAGCTACTGTTTATATGTCTAGTCCAAGTGCAATGTTTATAAGCTACTGTTTATATGTCTAGTCCATGCAGTGGGTAAAAATAGTAATACTACTACCACTATTTAACTATTGCTACTATTACCAGGTCATGTACCAGGTCATGTGCTAGGCGATTTACACAAGAAGTGCAATGTCACTGTATCATAGTAACATTAAAAGACAGCATCAACTTTTCCATTTTTAGAGATGAGGAAACTGAAGTGTAGAGAGATTATACACACACCTTGCTGAAGTCGTCTCTGCTAATGGAAGTTTGCATACTCTGTTCTGTGACTACAGCCAATTAAGATTATACCCCTCACGCACACTATACTCCAAACCCATATATTCTCTAAACGAATTCAGTAGTTTAGACCTTGAATGCCAGAGATTTGCCAAAATAATAATAGTTGAATATTTCATAAATAGGTATTTTATCACATATAACTTGGTTATACTTTGAAAGGCCTGGGTTGATATACCAGTATGTAGTCTTCTATCTCCATGTCATCTCTGGATAATTAAAATTAATTGTTTCCCAGCTTTCTATCAGGGCTGTATATATGTATAAAATACAACATAATTGTGTAAATACATTATACATTATACGTTATACAATATAAATACAATGTATAAATGCAATGTAAAGAAAATGTGTATTTTGGTGTAACAAAATAATACTCTTTTAATTTACCTTTCAGATAAAATCAATATTTTTATCACTATATTTGTGTAAAAATGCTTAAAGTATGGACAATTTTGAATAAATTTATTAACAATGAATGTTACTAGCCATTTTTTTAACCCTCTATCTTCTATGATTATTACTCTGCCTTCTGATTAATTCTTTCTGCGGAAATCTTTAATGATGAAATAGTATTGCCTAGACCAAAAGAGTTTTTTTAAATAGCACATTTTACCCAAAAACACTCTAAAAATACTTTAGTAGGCATTTATTAAGAAGTGACAAAATGAAAGATACTTTAAAAGCTACTGAGTATTTGGTGAATATCTTCCCTTTGCCTTTCCAGATGCTTCACTAAACTGTCTCCACCCTACTCTGTGTCTCTGAGAACTTGGTGGATTCCATCATGGAATTTACAGTTGACTTTAAAGAATGTGTGATAGCAAAAGGATATCTCAAAATGGAAAACAGCAAAACAAATTTAAATTCTTTATTCCTCCATTTCCAGCTTGAGGGGTTTTCCTAACTAGCTGCAACTCTCTAAGTCTAACCTTCTGGAATGCAGGCATCTCTGTATAGTCTTTCTTTTGCATAGGATCCCATAACTGTTTCCTGTCTCACCTGGCCCCTTCAAGCCCATTCATGTTTGAGTGAATGTTGACACTAATTAACTATGCCTTACACTTCTCTGTTAGGGCTGGCATAACAGAATGCCATGTATATGGTGGTTTAAACAACAAAAATGTATCATCTCATGGTTTCAAGGCCAAAAGTCTGAGATCAAAGTGTTACCAGACAGGGTACCTTATTGGGTCTGAACTCAGGTTTGGCTGCTCATCCCTAGAAAATCAGTACTTGAGAGACAAGTGATGGTGGAAAAGCAAAAGTGCTTAACTGGGAAGCCAGAAATCTGAGAAGATGGTGGACTAAGGTCTCAAAGACCATCTCCACTGGATTAGGTGAAGCAGGAAATTTTTAAAGGGTAAGATGACATGATGAAGAGGCTCTGACCAGGAGAAGCTGGTGCTCAGCAGTTAGTCCTTTGTCCACATGACCTGAACAGACATGCTGGTATCAGTGGAGGCTGTTTTTTAATGTGCTCAGGTCTAATCCTTTCTTCCTCAAGGCCAGTGGTTTGTAAACTCTCAAGGAAAGTCGGTTAATTCTGCTGCACACTATGGGGTTAGGTCAGCAAGCAAGGAATGCATCAACCTGAAATAATTAAACCCTTACGACCAGTGGGAGTGTTGATACAAAGGTATCCTCAGGATCTGTTCCTTCTGTTGATGCTGTAAGGGGTATTCTGTTCTATACTTCTAATGGTTTGCTTTACCCTTATCTCTGCCTTCATGTTTACATGGTAATTTCCCTGTGTGTGTCTTTCTCTGTGTCCAAATTTCCTCTTTTTAAGAGGACATTAGTTATATTGGATTAAGGACCACATAATAACCCTCTTTTAACTTGATCACCTATATGAAGATCCTATCTCCAAATAAGGTCACATTCTCAGGTACTGGGAGTTGAGACTTACACATATCTTTTTTTTTTTTTTTAGAAAATACAATTCAATGCAAAAAGACTGTTGGCTCAGCATTGTAAACAATCCCTTTGTTAAGTTCTCTTCATACTACTGAATTTGAGAGTTCTACCTGATTTCCTGACAGAGTTCTGAACAGAAAAGCGATAACAGCTGTTCTCAAATGTATTGTACCTCATGTATTGAAGTATAATGACTACTTATTTTCAGATCAGGAATGTCAGAGAGTGTATTACGTATTTCCTAGTACAAATGCATGTCTAGGACACAGACCATAACATTTCAGTTACAGATATCCAAGTATAAAAAAAATCAAGATTTACTCCCCTTGATTTAACATCAAATGGTTTTAGCAAATTTTACAAATTGCCATAATAGTGTGTGTGTGTGTGTGTGTCAGTTTTAAGTTACTGGTTTTTAAACTTTGTACTTTTTAATGGAAACAACTGGACCAAAAATCTATCACAGAATTTTGAGACCCATTAAAGCAAAAGTTTAATGAGAAAAACAAAAACAAAAAATCAAATTGCCATAACAAAATTTATGAAATTTTTGAGACAAAAATTTTTTAAAACAATGCTTCTGTAAATTTTTGTTAGTCAAAGATATAGTAAATTTTTGCCTAATGATATACATTTTGACTAATGTGAGGCATCTGCACGGTATTATTACTAATAATTCCCCTACCTTTCTCATCAAATGCCATCGAAACATATACTATGAAACACTACACAGAGAATTGGTCAATTGGCAAACATTAAGCTGTTGCCTTTTGGATCGTACAGGATTAGCACTATTAGTAGTACCAGCACTAACAATAGTCAGACAGATGTTAGAGGGTTGGCAATGCCAGGAGTTAGAATAGAACATATTTCTTAAATAATGAAAAGTTGTTTCAGTTGAAGTAAAAACAGGATCACTTTATCACAGAGTGGGAGTGGTGATGATGCTGGTGGAGATGAGCATGGAATAAAAATGGAAATGGTATCATTCTAATGTTAACAAAAAGAGAAGAAAGTGAAGCAAAATCAGTCTTCTGAATGCTTAGATACTCTTTCCATTTTTTAAAAGATTTATATTATATTTAAAGAGAGAGTATGAGCAGGACAGAGGAGCTGTGTGTGTGTGTGTATGTGTGTGTGTGAGAGAGAGAGAGATAGATAGAGAGACAGAGAGAGAGAGAGAGAGAGAGAGAGAGAGAATCTCCAGTAGACTCCCCCTTAGCGTGGGGTCTGCAATGGGATCATGAACGTAGCTGAAATCAAGAGTCTGATGCTCAACCAACTGAGCCATCCATGTACCCCATACTTTTCCCCCATTGTTTTTAGTAACGAGGTGATTTGGGGGTTACATATATGGATAATATATAATTATTCTTCCAAGCCATCCATGAGATGGCTTTCAATACCTTTAAAATAAATGCTAAATTGATTTTAATAGCATATTGGTGGGGGGAGGGGAGAAAGAGGGAACGAGTAGTTGGCTGTAAGTTCTGTTTTGCCAAGATCCTTGGTGCTACGACAAAAGGAAGTTCATATGCAGCCTAAACATTTGTAGTAATTGTAAGAATGTCCTAATGCTTAGAAAATGCCAGTCATTATTCTGCCATTTCCTCTGCTCACTAATTTAAATGTCATGCTTCTGGGAAACAGGAAAATGAGCATGTGTAAAAGCAGAGGGGAAATGTTCCAGATAACAAGGTTGTATAAGAGATAGGAGAATAGGGTGCCTTGATGCCTCAGTCAGTTAAGTGTCTGACTCTTGATTTCAGCTCAGGTCTTAATCTCAGCGTTATGAGTTCAAGCCCCACTTTGGGCTTCACACTGGGCAGGGAGCCTACTTTAAAAAGAGAGGAGGATGCAATGAGGGCAAGGAGTTCACGGAAGTCATAGTTGAATCAGGAGGCACAGAGAAAACTGCAACCCTACAGAGCAAGGAAAATATAACTTTAAAATTATGAATAAAAAGAGAGAAATACAGGAAAACAGAAAAAATGAACAATTAGACAAAGTACACCTTAGTTTGAGAAAAATTCAATGAAAAGAGTGAATTTCAGTGCATGAATTGGGTGAAAGAAGAAAAATGATGCTAAACCTAAAAAGCATGACTTTTTATTGTCAAATAATCCAAATCAGGAGTTGCCGGATCTTATAATTGAGTTTGGCTGGATTCTATGCCATGGAAGAGAGAAGCATAATCGGTGAGAAAAACATTTACTCATTTAGGCAATGATCAATAATCCTAGATGTTACTGTAAACTAGGCAATGAGTCTTGATCTTACAGTCTACACTGTCTATAGCCAGCTATGTTCTTTCCTTCATTACTTCTGTTGTCCTTAAGTCCTCATATACAGACCCATTGGTATTTTTCTATCTGCTGGTCTGTAGTTAAGAATTAGTTTTCTCAAAGGTAGAGAATAAACCAATGATATCAGCCTCCTCCATTTATGAGGTTAAAAATTATTGGGTAGCACCTGGGTAGCTCAGTCGGTTAGAGCATCTGACTTCGGCTCAGGTCATGATCTCACGGTTCGTGGGTTCGAGCCCCATGTTGGGCTCCGTGCTGACAGCTAGCTCAGTGCCTGGAGCCTGTTTCAGATTCTGTGTCTCCCTCTCTCTCTCACTCTCCACTGCTCATGCTGTCTCTCTCAGAAATAAATAAAACACTAAAAAAATTATTGGGGCACCTGGGTGGCTCAGTCAGTAAGAGCATCTGACTTCAAGTCAGGTCATGATCTCATGGTTCATGAGTTCTAGTCCTGTGTCAGGCTTTGTGCTGACAGCTCAGAGTCTGGAACCTGGTTTGGATTCTGTGTCTCCCTCTCTCTCTGCCCCTCCCCACTCCCACTCTGTCTCTCTCTCTCTCTCAAAAATAAATATTAAAAAATTAAAAAAACAAATAAAATAAAAATAAAAATTACTATGATCCTTAAATCTATATGCTGGTGATTCATTATTAAGCATGCACGCACATACACACACACACAAAATAGTCTCTGAGAAATCTCTGATACAATAGAAGCACCTATGAACCTCTGCAGTCAAATACATCATAAGTCACCCAGTCCTATTCTCATCCATGGAAACAAAGCAAAACAAAGCAAAGCAAAGAAAGCAAAACAAAACAAACAATAAATATTGCATTGATCCAGCCTATAAACCTCGACTTTTATCTCAGAGAGACAACTTGTAACTATCATAATGGATGGAGGAAAAAATACAGTTTTTGGATCAAGACAGACTTAAATATGAATTCTAATTTTAATCCTTTCTAGATATGATACTTTTTAGTATTATTTTCTATTTGAGTATAATTGACATACAGTATTACATTAGTTTCAGGTATATAACATAGTGATTCAACAAGTTAATACTTAGTGCTACATTGTCCACATGTGTAACTGCCATCTGCTCAGTTAAATTATTATTGAAATATCATTTATTATATTCCATATGCTGTGTCTTTCGTGATTTATTCATTCCACAACTGAAAACCTGTATCTTTTACTCCTTTTCCCCTATTTTTTCCAAACCACCTCTCCCTTCCCCTTCAGCAGCTCTCAGTTTGTTCATATTTATAGTTCTGACTCCACTTTTTGTTTGTTTTGTTGTTTAAGATTTCACTTATGAGTGAAATCATATGGTATTTGTCTTTCTCAGTCTGACTTATTTCACTTACCATAATACCCTTTAAATCCATCCATGTTGACTTAAATAGTACAATCTCATCCTTTTTATGGCTGCATAATATTCCTCTGTGTGTGTGTGAGTGTGTGTGTGTCAGTGTGCACATGTGCATGCCACATCATCCTTATTCATTCATCTGTTGATGCGCACAGTTTGCTTTTATATGTTGGCTATTGTAAATTATGCTGCAATAAACATAAGGGTGCATATATCTTTTCATGCCCAAGAATGGAATTATTGGATCATATGACATTTCTATTTTTTTAATTTTTGAAGAACCTCCAAACTATTCACCAAGGTAGCAGCACTGATTTACCTTCCCACCAATAGTATAGGAGGGTTCTTTTTTCTTTAATATAATAGTTTTCTCCCTGAAGCTAGGGATACATTTGAGGATGAACTTTTTAAAATTATGGATAAAAATATAACAAAAATTACTATCTTAAGAATTTTTAAGTGTACAGTTTAGTAGTGTTAACTATTTTTACATTGTTGTATGAACAGATCTCTAAAACATTTTCATTAGAAAACTGAAACCCTAAACCCATTAAACGATAAGTCCCCATTTCTTTGTCATCCAGACCACTGGCAACTGCCATCCTATTCTGTTTCTATAAGTTTGACTGCCTTGGATACCTCACATAAATGGAATCATCTTGTGTTTGTTTCTGTGTGACTAGTTCACTTAGCCTAATGTCCTCAAGGGTCGTCCATTCAGTAATATGTGACAGGATTTCCTTCTCTATTTAGGCTGAAAACATTCCCATTATATGTACCAACCACATTTTTTAAAAAAACTATAAATTCACTGATTGACAATTGAGTTACTTCCATCTCTTGATTATTGCAAATAATGCTTCAGTGAACATGGACATCCAAGATCTTGAATAGTTCCTGCTTCCAGTTTTTTGAGGGGGTATATACCTAGAAGTGGAATTGCTGAATAGTATGGTGATTGCATATCTGATTTGTTGAGGGACCTCAATTATTTTTCACAGCAGCAATATCATTTTACATTCCTACTAAGTGTGCACGAGAGCTCCAACAAGGGCACCAACTTTTTTACATCCTTGCAAACACTAGTTTCCTGAGTTTTGTTTTTGTTTCTTTTTTTGATAGTGGCTGTCTTAACAGGTATCAAATGATATATCATTATAGTATTTATTTGCACTTCTCCAACGGTTAGTGTCTATGAGCCTCTTTTCATACACTTATTGACCATTTACATAGTTCCTTGGAAAAGTATGTATTCAAATCTGTCAACCATTTCTTTTTTTTTCTTTTTAATTTTTTTTTTTAATGTTTTATTTATTTTTAGGAGAGAGAGAGAGATAGCGTGAGCAGGGGAGGGTCAGAGAGAGAGGGAGTCACAGGCTGAAACAGGCTCCAGGCTCTGAGCTGGCAGTCAGCACAGGGGCCGACGCGGGGCTCGAACCCACGAACCGCGAGATCATGACCTAAGCGAAAGTCGGACGCCCAACCGACTAAGCCACCCAGGCGCCCCAACCATTTCTTAATAGTTTTGTTTTTTTTTTTGTTGTTATTGTTGAATAATAGGAGTTATTTATGCATTATGGATATTAACCCCTTATCAGAGAGATGATTTTCACATACCACCTCTCATTTTATAAACCTTTTCATCCAGTTGATTGTTTTCTTTCATATATAGACGATTTTAAGTTTGATGTATTTTCATTTGTCAGTTTTTACTTTGGTTGCCTGTACTTTTGACATCATATTCAATAAATCAACCAGCTCCAGTGTCATGAAGGTTTTCCCTTATGTTTTCTTGGAGATTTTGTAGTCTTACACTGAGGTTTTAAATTCATTTCCAGGTACATTTTGTATATGGTAAGGGTCCAATTGATTTTTTTTGTATGTGAATATCCATTTTCTTGTTGTCTTAACACCCCTTGTTGAAGAGATTGTCCTCTTCCCATGTGTGGTCTTGGAACTCTTGTTCATGATCATTTGACCATTGGGTGACAGTTTATTTCTGGGTGCTTTATGGCATTCCATTGGTCTCTGTAGTCTGTCTTCATGGCAGGACCACATTGTTTTGGTTAGTTTTATAAAGTGATTTGAAACCAGGAAATGTGAGGCCTCCAATCTTGTTTTTCTTCTTCTTCTTCTTTTTTTTTCAAGATTGTTTGGCTATTCAGTGTTCCTTGAAATTCAGTATAAATTTTAGGATTTTTTAAAATATTTCTGCAAACAAATTCCATTGTAATTTTGGTAAGGATTGTATTGAATCTGTAGATTTTCTTGGGTAATATTGGAAGTTTAACCATATTAAGTCTCTAATTTATTAATTTATTTTTAAAATTATTTTTCTAAATTTATTTCAGAGAGAGAGAGAGAGAGAGAGAGAGAAACAGCATGTGCAGGGGAGGGTCAGAGAGAGAGGGAGACACAGAATCTGAAACAGGCTCCAAGCTTTGAGCTGGCTGTCAGCACAGAGCCCAATGTGGGGCTCGAACCCACAAACCGTGAGATCATGACCTGAGCAGAAGTCAGAGGCTTAACCAACAGAGCCACCAGACGCCCCATTAAGTCTCTAACTTATAAAGATAGAATATTTATTTTTATCTTCTTTAATTTCTGTCATCAATTTTTTGGAGTTTTCATTGAATGAATCTTTTGCCTCCTTGGTAACATTTATTCCTAAGTATTTTACTGATTTTGGTGCTATGGTAAATGGATTGTTTTCATAATTACTTTTCAGATTATTTATTGTTCATGTATAGAAACCCAGCTTGTTTTTACATATTGATTTTGTATCATGCAACTTTGCTGAATTTATTTATTAGTTCTAAGTGTGTATGTGTGTGTGTGTGTGTGTGTGTAATAGATGGTTTTCCATATGTAGATTATATAATTTGTAAATGAAGATATATTTCCTTTTTCCTTTTCCAGTTTGGATAGAAACATTTTATTTCCTTTCTTGATTAATTGTTTTGGCTGTAATTCCCAGTACTATGTTAAATAGAAGTAGCAAGAATGGGCATCCTTGCCTTGTTCTTGATTTTTGAGGAAAAACTTTCAGTTTTTTTAATGTTTATTTATTTTTGAGAGATGGAGAGACAGAGAATGAGCAGGGGAAGGGCAGAGAGAGAGGGGGAGACACAGAATCCGAAGCAGTCTCCAGGTTCTGAGCTATCAGCACAGAGCCGGGCACCGGGCTCTTACTCATGAACCTCAAGATCATGACCTGAGCCGAAATTAGACGCTTAACCAATTGAGCCACCCAGGTGCCTCAAAACTTTCAGTCTTTAACCATTGAGTATGGTATTAACTAGAACTTTTCATATATGGCCTTTATTACACTGCTGCAGTTTCTTCTATTCCTAGTTTCAAGAGAGTGTTTTCTACAAAAGATGTTGAATCTTGTCATATGCTTTTTTTTTTCACATGAGTTAGGAAAATCAGATGATTTTTGTCCTTTATTTTGTTAATACAGTGTACTACATTAATTGACTTTTAAATTTTAACCCTTCCTTGCTTTCCAGGAATAAATCCTTCTTGATCATTGTGCATAACCTTTTTAATGTACTATTGATGTATTCTTTCATGTGATATATTCTTTCCTGTGGCCACTTCTTACCTGAGATACTGCAGCAGCCTTCTAGCAGTTTTCCCTGTATGAAGTATGCTGTCTTAAAGACAAAGACAAATCTTCATTTAACTGTCAGAGAATTTCTTAAAGATATTACCCAAATATTCCTCCCCAAAACCTTTTAATGACTTCTCATCAAACTCAGTACCAAATATAACACATTATAATGGGTCAAGAGGCTCTACATGGCCAGCCCACCTTCCTCTCTGAGCTTAATCCAATCCCACCGTACTAGTTTTCCTTAGCATCTTTTGTCCTTGATATTCCTTCTACGTGGATTATTCCCTGCAGATATTTATAAGACTCTAAGTTTCCTCTTTACTAAGGTTCAAATATTTCTTTTATTTGGAAGACTACCTTGGACATTATAACTGAAATGTATCATCTACTTCTCTTTATGTTTAGATCAACTATTTTTTTCATAATTTGTATAACTATTGGGTATATATTATAATAAATATGTATTTTGATAATATGTATTTTTAAATTAAGTTTTTCTCCTACTGTAAAATAGAGTTCCTAAAATGAGCACTATATTTTTCTTTTGTCATTACTGTATCCCCAGTGCCTATTATAGCACCTGACCCAAAGAGATGTGCAAAATATATTTCTGTAAAACTTGGAGTAATAAATCAAAAAGTAAAATCCCTCCTTTATATTCCATACCAAACTATTTCTTTAAAATCCACACATTCCTAATTTTAGCTTCACTTCTATGACAATGTGAGTCAATCTAACTCAGCTAGATATGGCTATAAATGTAACTTAGAAGCAAGTTATTTTTTTCTCATATTTGGAAATAGACTTGATACATGGTTAAAGTTGAATTGCTATCCAGCCATCTATCTTTGTCAAAGTATTTTATAAAAACACTAAGGTTGGAACAAATGTAATGAACATTTGTAGGAAAAAATATGAACTTCTGTGATAGATGAGGCGGAGCATGTTGAGAATCCCCAGCTCTAGTTTAATTAGGATCAATTAAATGTTAAAATGATAATGAAACAAGGGAACTGGAACTATTAATTGAGCACAAAGATAGGTAATAAGGCAGATTGTCTGTGAACTGAAACTGAAGAAGCATCTCTGTGAAGTCACCTAAGATTAGTCTGGCGTACTCATTGTATAGCTAAGTGAATTTCGTCACTTGTGTAGCAAGTGTATAAAACAGCATGCCAGCAATAGGGCCTGATTTGAAATAAAAATAAATAAATAACCAAACAAAACATTGAATTATGTGTGCACTGAGTTGTTGCTTAAGTCTAAGGCATCTGATTACTTTAATGCTTTTTCATAAATTTTCTTTACTAGTTTGTCTTGATATTTTATGCTCAATAGTAAACATAGGAAATAGAACATATTAATCTTCATGACTCATTTTAAAATGTGTTATTTCTTTTACTTCACAGCTTTTAATTCCTTTCTAATATTTCACTGGCTAATGGAACACTTTTATTTATTCAGTATAAAATGTCCTCATAGAACTATTTTCAGTAATTTAAGCAACATTGTGAAAATAAATAATAATAAAGAACTCTTTGGGCTAAAGCTTTATGAAACAGTTTAGTGACATTGTTTTGCCATTCATAATTGATATGCACCTTTCAGGACAATTTAAGTATAATTGTTTTCACATATAACACCTATATTGTATTTGTTTGAAAATTCTATTTTTATAAAAATTACATTAGTTTAATCACTACTTTAGATAAAATAACTATATGTATAATAAATAAATCCTATAATAAACAATATTTATTGCTGCAAGTTTTCTTTTATTACTAGATTATAGATTCTTTAAATATCTCAAATATTATCTCTTGATTAGTGCTTTCATTAAGCAAGCTATAGTTCACATAATTCTTTTACCTCACAAGAAGGAATGCTACTTTGGGAGAAATTAAAGTTTGCCAATTTCTCTACTGCTTTTAAGCAAAACCATTAGAAAATTACAGTAAATTTAACCAATAAATTACTATTGATAATACGGTTGGTATATCACTCAACCTAAAGGTTACTTTTTAAGTATTTAAAATGGACCCATAAACAGCCACTATGAAATACTCATGCTTTGTTTATCAGTTTGAAAACTTAAGCATACATTTTCTTAATTTTGGGGATCTTATAAATTGATTTGTGTCATTAACAAAATAGTGGTAAAGGGGAACTGAATATGTACCCATGAGAGACTAACAAGGATTTTGTCAGTGTTTACCATACGGGTTTAGTTTAAAAGTTCTATACTTCAGTCTACATTTGAAGTATATATACTTGAGTTACCCTGGTTTATATCCTTCTCTCCTACATTTACCAAGGATAAGTATAGATTAAAAATCAATAAAATGCTTTACAGGGTAAGATAAGACATCTAAGTCAATGTCAAGAACTTGAAACTTGCATCAAACTGTATATTGCTTACTTTCAGATGATTAATTTTCTTTCCACAATGTTCCTAGAAACTGACATATCATTCTTTTTATTCCTAAACTACACAAAGAATGTTAAACTAACCATTTGTTAGGTAGTATTTGGCATAATTAATATTCTGGTGATTTAAGACTCCGATTCGTCAAATAAACATCTAATTTTTTTCATGTTTATTTATTTTTGAAAGAAATAGAGACAGAGCATTAGTGGAGGAGGGGCAGAGACAGAGGGGACATAGAACCTGAAGCAGGCTCCAGGCTCTGTGCAGTCAGGACAGAGCCTGATGTAGGGCTGTAACTCACCAACTGTGAGATCATGACCTGAACCTAAGTCGGATGCTCAACCGACTGACCCATCCAGGCACCCTGGTAAAATGAACATTTTAAATAATTACTACAAAATAAAACATTATTGAAATAAATTATGAAATGATGATGCTAATATCTTACTGAGAAGGCAAAATTGTAGGAAATGTTGAATTCAGGGGGAAAATGTTCAGAATTTTATTCTTTTACAAGGTATTTATTGAGCTTTTCCTACCTGCCTTTATGTCTAGGAGAGGAAGATACAGAAGTGAGCAATGACAGAAGGCCAAACTCTCATTTAGGGATAGACAACAAACATAAAATAAGTAAATACACACTTTTCTAGATGGTGTGTTTACTATGAGCCAGAAATTCATATCATGAATATCAAATTTATAAATCCTAGGGCTTTTTTATGGACATCGAAATTTTAAGTCGCCTAGGATAATCACTTTCTAGTGTTTGGAGAGAGGAGTTTAAAAAAAAACAAACAACTTGGAATAAAGTCAGAATGAGCATCATGATTAGTGGTCTAAAAGGATGAAGTGTCACAGTTTGCAAATAAAATTTTGTGAAAGAAATAACATTCAACATACTCTTGAAAAAATAGGTAGGTTTTGAAAAAGATAAAGGTGTAATAAATGAATATGTTGCCAAATATATTAATACATTCGTTTAGTAAATATATACTGAGTACTTATGTTACAGGCAGCTCTCTGCACACAGAATACACATATAGACAAGTTGGGTCTTACATTCAATGAGCTAACAATCAAGTGGGAGAAGAAATAATACTGAGGAATCAGTAAATGAATGAATGAATTATGTTTTCAACTGTTATTATATCCAATGAAGAAGAAGTAGCAGTATAATTATTAAAAGTTGATAGTATAGAGTATTGGTAGGCAAAAAAAAAAATTTTTTTTTAAAAGGCCACTCCATGGAGCTAAATGCTAAGGTCTTAGCCATAGGGAAATCTGGGAGAAGAGAACTTGGGAAGAGGGAGCATCAAGTATGGAGATCCTAAAATGGGTAGGAGTTTCACATGTTCAAAGAATAACAAGATTGTTACCATGATTGAAACTCAGTGAAGATAAGGGCAGGAGTAGAGTTCTGACATCAAAGACGTGAATGCCTAATGGTGGAGGGACAATGGTTAGTAATTTAGATTTTTTAAAATATGAAATGAAATGTAAAATTTGAAGGAAAGAAGTAACATAATGTGACATATATTTAAAAAAATAATTGTAGTTAATGTGAGGAAGATATATTTTAAAGGAGGTAAGAGAGTAGGACATCAGTTTGGCAAGCAGATAATAGGAGATGATAGATGATATGTAATATAGATAATAGTAGCTTGGACTAAGGTATGTACCAGTGACAAAACAAACTTACAAAGTTCAGTGATACTTGTGCTGTCCAATTGTAATTGATCTCATTGTAATTTTAAATGAGAATTTAGGCAAAGTCAGGAGTTTTTACTTAATTTAGTAAATAATAGTAACTCTCAAAAGGTTTTTATTGTTGTTATTGACGGTGGTGGTTCTGTTTTATTTCTTCTTCTTCAATACAATAACTCTTGATCTTTCAAAGAAAGTTATCATATGAAGCTTTGTTATTACTTTGTTGAAATTAAATTCCTTGATGTTTGTACAATTCTTTAGAAACTCCAGTGGGTGATTGCTATTTTCCCTGACTTGTTCTCAGTTTATACAGGAGTATTGTTTTTATTGTTTTTGGTCATCTCTTTTATTTTCTTTATGATAACTATTGTCTTTTTTTACTTGAATCAAATGCCCATTATTTTATCCTTCCCCTTCTATCCCAACCAATGTGCACATTGTCACTCCCTTTCTAAAGGTCATTATTTAGGGATTTGGAAACTCTCAAATTATTGGAATTATAGAATTAAGTATATTAAATATTGATACTATACTATGATCCATATATGTACTAAGATTAGAAATCCCATAATGAGATATTTTATGGGGATTCATGTAGGAAACACTGTACATGCTTAAATATGCGATTACATGTAATATAATAAAAGCAATGATTTTGAAGAACTTAAAGACTTAGTTAACCATCATATTGGGATACCTGATTAAGATTGCAAAGAGGAAAAAAAAAAGACTCCAAAGTAAGGTGGAAGTTAAGAATTCTTCCTGAGAAAATGACATCTAAATTCATATACTAAGATCTCAAAGGCTAATCAACCAGACTTGAGCTTTAACTGATGAATGGAGGTGCTGTTCAATAAGAAAAAGATCATAAGAAGAGATTTCAGTGAGATAGGTAAATTTAATATAGAACATGTGTTTTATTTCAGATACCTGTTAATTATTTTTATTGCAGTTGTATAGTAAGGCATATGACTCTGAGCCCTGACATGTCAGCAAAATGTAGAAGGTTGTGAAAGAAGTAGAGGAAAATTCCCAGACAATATGTAGAATAATAATTGACAAGAGTAGGACTTGATTCCTGAGAAACAACATTTCAAAATGGCAGAGGAGGAGTCAAAAGGACAAAAGGAGGGGTGGAGGGAGACAGTGAGGACAAGAAGGAAAGAGAAAAGATAAAACATGAAAAGGAAAGGAAAGAAAAAGAAAAGAGGCAAAACTGCAAATGATCAGGCAATTTGTTCAAAACAACAGGGTGTAGTGTCATAGAAGCCAAATGAAGATTGTGTTCCAATGCAGGTGTGGTCAACAGTGTTACATGATTCTGAGAGCTCAGAACAGGATAAGTATCCTTAAAATTTGTTGAAAAATGGATTATTTTGATCCTAACCAGAGCAATTTCCAAAGAGTATATGGAGAAGACACATTAAAGATGGCAGTATTTGGGGAATTAAGTGGAAGAGGAGAAAGCATAGATAATAATTGGGTACAACTTTTAAGAAAAAAACTCCTCTTGTCTCATTCGATTTGCTTCCATGACCCTTATGCATCCTATGCTTTTCTAGACTTGATTATTTTTTAAGCCATAAAACAACCAGCTCCAATTTTTATGCACCCCTCCCTCTCTTTTCACTTTCATTCTCTTCCTCAAATACCTTTTCCTCACCTTTGAAGGAGTACTCTGTTTCTCCAAATATAAGTAGTTTCCCGCTAAATCTTTTTATCACACCTCAGAAAAACAAGTTTGAATACTAAGGGTTGTGGAGATATACTATGATGGTAAAGTGGAAATATTTTCTGCACTATACTTAGATTAATTCTGGTGTGTTTTACTATCTTGATCTTCAACAATGGACAAATGAATTTACTTCTTTGCAGTCAGTTGTAAATTGATGATTATAATAATAAAATCAGAATGTCATAATAATTCATAAAAGAAATAACAAACTTAAAGTTCCTTGCAGTATTTGATACAAAGTATTTTCACATTTAATGCTAGTTTTCCTCCTCATAAATTTTCTTAGTATTCTAGATTATTTTTTTCAGACATA
Source organism: Proteles cristata cristata (assembly GCA_017311185.1). Taxonomy (NCBI): domain Eukaryota; kingdom Metazoa; phylum Chordata; class Mammalia; order Carnivora; family Hyaenidae; genus Proteles; species Proteles cristata. Next base: position 127,109 of record JAESUZ010000890.1, read on the forward strand.
TATGAAGTGATTACTTTCATCATAACAATTTAGGACTAGTATGAGTCTGAAAAAGAAATAGGGAGGCTTGACAAAACTAGACAAGCTCAAAAAGCAAGGGTGCTTAAATGCTATAATTGAGCCATTTGGTTAAGTCAGAGTAGCAGTCAAAGGAACAAGTAATTCACCATCAATTTTAGGTAGATGGTATAGGATAATATGCATTTTACTAGCTGTTGCTTAGTTAGTTAGGTGGAATATGAATATAGAGAACATAAGCAGGCAATACTTTGTAATCTATAGATCAGTCATTTTATATCTGGGAGCAGTGTCCATGGAGAGTGCCAACCAATCCTTCTGAATGAGTTTTAAAGGTAGAACTTTGGCCTCTAGTAGAAATACCTATAAAGCTCATACTGGAATGGGATGATTCTAGGCACATTATCTTGCTTTTATACTTGCTACACTGAAATGCAATGGCTTGGATGGATTTTGTTTATGGTATTACATATTATTTTTTATATCTCTAACTCCCAGCATATTTTTTTCAGGGTAGAAAACATATTTCTGTTTGTTGAATGAGTAATTGAAGGGATATTTGGAAATTACCACCAAAGAAGAGGCTGGGTTCTTATTTTGGACAAAAATGGGTAGGTGGAAATGAAATCCTTAACTTAAAGATAGTGAACCATTACAAAATGTAGACTAGAAGCCAAATAATTAGCTCAAGAATAATGTACCTAGGTCAGAATAGAAACTTAGTTCAGGTGAATACAGGGTTATTTTATTTTACTAACCTAGCCTAAACTTATTTTAGGATAGATAGTAAGAGGACGAGATTTGTTTTGTTTGATTCCAGATAAATATGAAACATAGGGCATGAATAAGCCTATATATCTCAAGAGATCAGTGACATTATTCATGTAGAAACCTAGAAAGTTCAGCTAATGCGTAACTAAGGTGTTATGAGAGATTGATGCATATATAACTATTTCAAAATTAACTCAACTGCTGTTATTTACCGATTAGTTTAAGCTATTTGTGTGTTGTAACACACTAACAAACCTCAATGGCAGAAGCCTAAAACACACTTTAAATTTCAGTGGCCTAAAATAATCAAGGTTTATTTCTTGCTCATGTTTCATGCCCATCATGGATCAGTGTATGTTAATCAGAGAAACAGAACCAATGGAATTTAGATAAATAGATAAAGAGATAGGTTGATAAATTGATGATAGATAGATAGATAGATGACAGATAGATAGAGAGATGATAGATGATAGATAGATAGATAGATAGATAGATAGATAGATAGATGATAAATAATTTATTATAGAAACTGGATCACACAATTATGGAGACCAAGAAGTCCCATGATCTTTTATCTGCAAGTTAGAGAATCAGGAATACTGTTGGTATAATTTAATTTGAGTGCAAAAGTCTGAGAGTTGGGATGTTGTGGAGAGGACAATGGTGTAAGTCCTGATGTGAGTTCCAAAGCAGGATGGGCACAAGATGGATATCCCAGCTCAAGCAGAGAGAGTGAGTTTGTTCTCCCGCTTTCCTTTTGTTCTATTGTTGCCGTCAGTGGGGTGGATGATACCCATACACATTGGTAAGGGAAATCTTGGCTGAATCTACCAGTTCAAATCTAATCTCTTCTGGAAACACCCTCACAGACACACCCAGATGTAATGTTTCACCAGCTATCTGGGCATATTTAGCCCAGTCAAGTTGACACAAAAGTAACCATCACAGTCAGCATAGGCTTCTCAGTTGTCCCTCAGGAATCCAGGCTAACTGAACAACCATTTATCTCAAATGTTGCCAATTTCTTTGACAGAGAAAAAGGAGCTCTGCGGGATCTTGCTAAATTGTCAGCCCAGAAGTGACATGTGTCATTTCTACTCATAATTCTTTGTACAGAAGTGGGCGCATGGCTCCATTCAACCATTGGAGACCACAAAATGTGATTCAAACACACACAGGAGGGAAGCTGGGCTTATGTAGTGAGCAGCATTAATGAATACAAAAGAAGTGTATTGTAAAATTCTAGTCTGTTATGTAGACTGTATTTCAAGGTTCTTTTTTGACAGTGTTTGCTTATTGAATTCAAATAATTTCTATATAATATTAATAAAAAACAGAAAACTTCAAGAAAAGTAAAATGTATACATATCTGTTTGGTCTCAGCATATTTTTCCCCCAGACAGTGCTAGTACCATTCTTGGGAACAAACTGAGACAGCTGCTTTGGCCCATATGCTCTAGAAGGATCTTATGTACAGAAAAGTTTAAAAAGAACAAGAAAAATCAGTAGTAATTGCACACCTCACCAAACTCTTTAGTTCTCTTCCAGGATTTACCACTTTTTACATTGGCATTTGACTCATTTCTTTACCTGTGATATTTTATATATGCTTCTAATATTTTTTATTTCTATCTTAATTATATATTTTAATTTTAGTTGTGCCATTATTAATTTATGTATTATTTACTTATTTTAAATATAATTTATTGTCAAATTGACTAACATACAGTGTGTAAAGTATGCTCTTGGTTTTTGGGGTAGTTTCCCATGGTTCATCATTTAATTTATGTATTATTTAATGTATATGTATTTATAATAATTTTTTAAATGTTTATTTATTTTTGAAAGATAAAGAGAGACAGAGTACAAGCAGGAAGGAGGGCAGAGAGAGAAGGAGACACAGAATCTGAAACAGGCTCCAGGCTTGGAGATGTTACCACAAAGCCTGATGCAAAGCTCAAACCTACCAGCTATGAGATCATGACCTGAGCCAAAGTCAGATATTCAAAAGACGAAGTCACCCAGGTGCCCCAATAATGTATTTATATTATACACTACACACACATACACACACTTATGCTAGACCTTAAGATCTAGATCCTTTTCCATCCTTTCTCACTGTTCTTCACATCTAGGAAGTAGCTACTTGGGCAAATTACTTGTCCATCTGGTCAAATATACATATTATCTCCACTACTAACAGTATATTTCCTTACATATTGTAATCTTTTTGAACTGGAGGCTTAACAGCTATATTCTCAATATCTCTTTACATTGTGCTCTCAAAGAACAGTACAAATATGTTGTTGTGTGTGCTCCTTTTGAAATTTGAAAAGAAAATTATTACGACACTCCTAAAATATTCAGAAGTTTAAATAAAATACTGAAGGAAGCTAATCCAGTGACATAAAGATTCTAATAGACAACTAAAATAAATTTTGAAAATATTGAAACGCAAATAGTTTTTACGAATGTTTTATAATTCTAACTCCCATACCAGATTAGTTTTCATGTATTTGCACAATTTAAATCCAACAATAAACATTAAAGATTTCCATCATAAATTCTTTATCAGCATGCATTTAATATTATTTTGATACACAGAATTCTAGGGTTCACACTGCTGTATAATCATTCTCATATGTAATACTAACATTGGCCAATAGATGCCCTAAGAGATCTCTTAAACACAGAAACTCTAAGAATTAAAATCATGTTTTTGAGAATCAGTAAGTCTTATGCTTTATTTTCATAGTTCAATTTTCATTACACTTGTAAAACGGTACAGTCTTTTTAGATCCTAGAGTCTTAAGATTAGTAAATTACAAATTACTTGCCTCAAACACTGATTATTAAAATAATAAAGGGAAAAAAAGAAACTTCCAGAATTGCTTTTAAAACTACAGTATAGGCAGTAATACAGCTGATCCACTTAGATTAATGATATCTAATTTCAATAAATGCACCCATCACTATAGTGTGTAACTATAACTCTCAGGTTAATTTAATCATAGAAGATTAGGTTGAGTTGTAAAGCACTTGCTCAAATGAATTAGTGGATATGTTTGGATTTTTCAGATTTTACTACAATTTCTATTATTTTCTATAACACAGCTATAAGCAGGATGTGCATTGAGTCTATTAATGAAAGGTATTTTAATTACAGTTCTCTACATCTAGATACTTTTAACTCTGAAGCTTATAAAGATTACCAAGATTATTATATAAATCTGTGAAAAGAAAACTATGTTATTTTCTCTCTACCTTTAGTTTATAAAAAATTACTCCCAGATTGTTTTCTCCTACTAAGCCAAGGACTGAATTATTTTTTTCTAGGCTTATGTCCATATCTGCCATCTTCTTAATGAAACTATCCCAAATTGTATAGACAAGTGGCAATATAAAAATAATTTTTAATTTATTCAATTACATTTATTATAAAGATATTTTCTTAATTCTTCATTTCATTTTGTACTCCCTTTTATAGAACAACACATTTGACACCAACCCTATGAGCCTGAGAATTCTGTGCATGGACATATGGGTAGATCACGGTTCTTATACAAAAATTATTCCCATTGTTTTCAGACTAGGACAGAAAAAGTAAATATTCTTTACGAAGCCAAAACAAGAAAGGCAAAATACAGCTCTGGGGGAAATTCATAGAGGTATCACTTGGAAGTCATGAAGAGTATGTCTAAAAAGAACTATTAGATAGGGAATATAAAAGTACTGTACATGAAAACTGCAAAACTAGAGTAGATAACACAGAGTCTGGTAAATCTGTCTATTAAGGTTCATTTCGCTTGATCTGCTTATATAAAAAGGCAGTTTTATTTCTTCCCTTAAATTTAGAAGATAAAACTTACCAAGTTAAGGATCCATGTTTATGATAAGAAAAATATTAACTTCACAGGTCTTTCCACACTTAGTACTCGTATTACATACCATTCATTGTAGTCTACCGTGGTCCTTTGAATGGCCCATCCATACTTAATCCTGAATTCAAATTCAGAATTTTATTTGACTCACATTATTGATGTTAATTGTTGATGATAATAAGCTCCAGATTATTGACGATAATGAACAGCGTTATTCCTTAAAATATAACCTAGATTGCTCTGTTAAATGCCATAGATTTTAGCTTTTGAATGAGGCAGCGTTTCTTGAAACACGTTCTAGTCTTTCTCTATTTAATATGACCTTGATACAGATTAACATCAACCAATGTTTTGAACTAATAACTTTCATTCATATTATACATTTTCCAAAGTTCTTGTGAAATTTGAAAAACCTATTTACACAGTGGGAATTAAAGAGTTCATACGGGCATTGATCTGAGAATGTATGGAATTGAATAAAGAATTCTATCCCAAATTTTAGCATGGTATTTTTGAAAAGTGATCTCTAATCTTTTATGAAATATACCATATTGATAGTCGGTTCATGATTAAAAATTACAAAAATAGTCAGTGTGTCTCCCTGTGTGTAAAGTAAATCCTAATAGGAAAAGAACTAACTTTCCCATTACTCATCATAAACATAACAATCTCTTATGTGAAACCAATACAATGCCAGCACTATAATAGACAATGTAGACAAAAAATAAACAATCTGAATTTGCAACATATATGAAAAGTATTAAAAATCAAGCTGATATAAGGGCACCTGAGTGGTCATTCTGTTAAGGGTCCGACTTCGGCTCAGGTCATGATCTCACGGTTCGTGGGTTCGAGCCCCACGTCAGGCTCTGTGCTGACAGCTAGCTTAGAGCCTGGAGCCTGTTTCAGATTCTGTGTCTCCCTCTCTGTCTCTCTCCCTTCCCTACTCATGCTGTCTCTCTCTCTCAGAAATAAATTAAAAAAAAAAATCAAGCTTATATCCCTACACAAAAGCTATGTAGTTGATTGCAAACACCACTTAGGTTAAAAATGCTCTTGCACATGTGTTTAATTCCATAGTGTTCTTCAGTCTGTAGCTTTATATATTAGAATTGAGGTTTTGATTCTTGTATCTTAAACCTTATGTACATATTTTAAAGAAAACATATTTGATTTTTTTTAATATTTTTTATTTATTTCTAGGAGAGAGAGAGAGAGAGAGACAGCATGAGCAGGGGAGGGTCAGAGAGAGAGGGAGTCACAGACTGAAATAGGCTCCAGGCTCTGAGCCGGCAGTCAGCACAGAGCCCGACGCGGGGCTCGAACCCATGAACCACGAGATCATGACCTAAGCGAAAGTCGGACGCTTAACCGACTAAGCCACCCAGGCGCCCCAAGAAAACATATTTGAAAATCCTCTTCGGTGCATACTCCCCCCATCCCTCCCACATACACATAAAGATCTTATGAGGTTGGAATTCTGCATTAGCTAAGAAATTTACATATAACTTCATATCAACACTCCATTTGATAATACAATGCTGTATTTAAATATCCTATAACACAACAGACAGATCACTAATAAATTTTCATTAATAGAATGTTAACATAAAGGATAGGTAGAGAAAGAGAGAGAAAGGTCTTAAAAGAGTAAAGCATAGAAAGGAGGAAGAGAAGCAAGCAATGGGAGTAGGCAGAAAAATAACAGTAGAAGTAAGGGAAGAAAAATATTTTTTCAAGTGTCAAATATTCAAATAATGCTATAAAACATTGCATATGTGGCATTTGGAATTGCTATTAAAAATCTAAAATCAAGAGCATAAATTAAATTTCAAGGATTATTTTATCATAAGAACTAATTGTTGGATGCAGCTTTCATGCTTTAAAAACCCTATTTGTATATAATGTATTAGGTGAAAGCACAATCATGGAAGCTCACATTGCAAGAGAGTTAAAATCTCTAAGATAGATATATTTTGTGCTTATGTTGTAATTTTATTGCTCTTTTAAATTAAGGAAGGTTTAGTCATTTGTGGCACTGATTTTTTTTACTGAGTTTGCTTTATTATTTTGATCTCAAAATTAAGACTGAAAATTAACCAGGAAAAAGTAGCGAATCTTGGCTTTTCAAAATAAGCATGTTCTTAATTCACAGGAAAGCTCATAATAGATTCAAAAAGAAAAATTAACAAAGCATACACTGTTATTATCTTTAGAGTATTTATAATTCCAATATGCTACAAATACAATGGAGTAATTATAATTTGAAAAGCAGCTTGTAAAATTTGATGACTTTACAGGAGTCCAAAAATAGAGAACCAAAAAACAATATGATTAAAAGGTAATTCTTTCATATAAGTATAAATACACATGCACAAGGCAACAACACAATGACCTCCATAATTTCTGTGTATTACATTTTAATATGTTCATGTAAATTACCTAAAATAAAATCCTTAAGTACATGTTGGTCATTCAGCCTTAAAGATATTTTCCTTGTTCATATTTACTTAATATTTTAGTCATGTTTATATAAAAATAAATGACTACTTTATCAGACCCATTCAGCTCTCTCATAATTTCATCCTGGGTAGGTAAAATTTATTTTTTTTTTACCTCTCATACTTAGCCTCGTCCTTTGTTCTTGTCACATCTTCCTTGCATACCTCCCAAACTAATTAACCTAAGGTACCATTTTCACAGTCTTAGTAACCAGATGCCAATTCATCCCACCTAAGGGGAAGGCTCTTGCTATTTTGAATTCTATGACAATATCATTATAATAATTTATGATGTTTTAAAATTCTACTGTAGAATCATAGAATGGCAGATATGTAAGGAACTTTAGAGATAATTTAGTATAATAAAATACTTAAATTTTGCAAATGATCAGTGTGATGAAAGAGTTTGAATAACTTGATCTTGGTCGCACAGCTAATTTAGGACACAACAAAACTTAGAATCTCCGAGGAGGTTTCAGTCTTCCCAGAACTTTTCTGTATGTGTGCCTCTTTGTGCCTGCATACCAAAATCGTTCTATTTCTTCTCTTCTCTCTTTTCTTCTGTCCTTCCTTCCCTCCCTCCCTCCTTCCTTCCTACCTTCCTTCCTTCCATCTTTTTCTTTCTTTCTTTCTTTCTTTCTTTCTTTCTTTCTTTCTTTCTCTCTCTCTCTCTCTCTCTCTCTTTCTTTCTTTTTCCTCTCTCTCTTCCTTCCTTCCTTCCTTCTTTCCTTCCTTCTTTCCTTCCTTCCTTCCTTATTTTCTACCTCAACCTCCACAATGAGTAAATGCTTGCTACCTCCCCTTATTTGAAACATTTGGAACAATTTGTTTCCAGTTTTACCCCCTTAAGCTGTTGAATAATATTATGCCTGCCTTAATTTAATTCATATCCCCAAACAATATGATCACTGAAGTGAACTGAAAAATAGTGTCTATTAAATAGCATATGACACAAATTTGGTAGAAATTTGTAAGGATTTCTGTAATGCACTCTATATGTTTTCACAGTGAACTGTTTAAGTTTTCTCTGCCGTTTTGCCATATTGGCATGAGACAGACCAGAATATGCCATGTGACATTTCTAAAAGAAGCATACCATGTGTGCTTTGATCAGTCTAAGTACAGGATATTCAGTTGGCTTCATTGTACTCGTAATTGTAGAGTACCCATCTGCCCCCAAATGCCATCCTTTAGGCCCTACCATGGTGTCTGAAACCATTATAAAATCACTTTGATAACTGAAACACCATTGGAATGTATATGTGTGCCTGTGTGTGTGTGTGTGTGTCTGTGTGTGCATGTAATGAGCAGTGCAAAAAGGCATTACACTAGTCATTTATATATTTACATAAAATCAATAGATGTCAGAGGGAAATAAAACATTGCAGATTACCTAGGATGCAAGCATTACAGTCTAGATGTGTTGGGAGATATTCCAAGGGAACTGAATATTTAGCAAAAGGACAGACATATTCTTTAATAAAGCTGGAAAGGAAAGTTTATTGAAAGCAGAAAAAAGGAAGTTCCCTTAGAAGCAAAATTATCTCTTTTTTTTTTTTTGCTAATTAACTTTCAAGAAAGGATTTGTGTATATGTGCCCATTAAAGAAATGTGTTTCCTCAAGTAATTTATTAAATATTGCAGAAAATCAAATTTATCATGTTTCTTGATAGAAAATAAACAGGTGTACTCATTTCATCAGAGTCCCTAAAAACACTCCTGAGTGGATCCAGTGCAGAATTATATTAGACCCCAGGAAATCAGGATATACGCATTTTGATAGAAAACAATGTATTGCATGCTATGAAATTTCTTGAACAAATGACTTTGTTTGTGAAAATATTTAGTTGCCCATTTTTTTTTAACGTTTTATTTATTTTTAGGAGAGAGAGAGTGACAGCGTGAGCAGGGGAGGGTCAGAGAGAGAGGGAGTCACAGACTGAAACAGGCTCCTGGCTCTGAGCTGGCAGTCAGCACAGAGCCCGACGCGGGGCTCGAACCCACGAACTGCGAGATCATGACCTAAGCGAAAGTCGGACGCTTAACCGACTAAGCCACCCAGGCGCCCCTAGTTGCCCATTTCTTTGTACGAGTAAGTCCTGCTGGGTATAGGTCGGACATGTGGACAGTATATGAATAATGATCTTTCTAGGTGATTGATTGCTTCAGTTCACTAAAAGTATTTGTTTACAAGTTTAAACAGTCAGGAATCTGGCATGGCAGCCCTTTCTCTTGCTATCAAGACCCTTACAGCTTCACTGGAACAAGAAACATCACATATACTGAGAGAATTGCTAAAGGCTATGAAATGCTTCCAGCATACCCCATCTTTCATAGAACAATTGATATATTAGACATAATAAATATTACATAACCTTCAGGATTTTGGCAGTGGAAGTTGAAGCTGAGAACTTTCACTTTTTTCATTATTAAATGATTTTTTTTAACCCTGGAATTTCCAACTTCACATAGCTTAACGATGTATTCTAATCATAAGAATGAGAAGGAAAGATTCTGTCGATCCTATAAGAACACATGAATTCTGACATATGCTATACATCATTCACATAAAAAATAAGAAAAGATTCTGTTTACGAATGATGATGAGCATTGCTGGCTTTCAAATTTTCTCCCAGTGCTCAGTGCAGTTTTTTTCTCCTAAACAAGTTTCTGCTGCAGCGACTCCCTCTAGCAGCTCCCTGAACCGAGGAAAGGGAACGGAACACCAGACACATCCTTTCAGTAAACAAATGGTAGGGAGCAGGAGGAAAGTTTGGCCAGAAAGATCAAAAGGAGCGGGTTTTTTTGTTTTGTTTGCTTGGGGTTTTTTTGTTTTTCTTTTCTTCTTCTTCTTCTTTTTTTTTCTGGAGTGGTTGGATGCATTCATTTCTTCCCCGGTCCCTTCCCCACCCGCTTCCCAGCCTCTCCTCTGCGTGCTCCGCTGCGCCCCAACCCCCCCTCGCCCCTTTTCCCGGCAGAGCTGTGCCAGCAGCGATCTTTAGAGCGCACAGAAACGGCAGTCCCAGCGAAGCCAAAAGCTCCTGCCGCGTCAAAAGCATTTAGTTTCTTCAGGACCGGCTGTGAATGGATTGTGAAGTCCCATGAAGCCCACGTTGGTCTTAAGCCTGGATTTTGTCGTCTCGGTTGCCTCAGCTGACCCTAGCCGAAGCCGGGTCCAAGGGGCGGCCCCGCACCTCTCAGGGAGTTGATATGCAAAACAGTTACGTCAGATCATGGGGGCGGGGCACGCCCGGGTGAGTGGCAGCCGCTTTTGCTGTGGGAGGAGGCGCGAGAATCAGCCTGGTTCAGTGACTGAGACAAACTGGAGGTGAGAGGAGCTGGTGCTGTCCACGGAGCTGTCGGTGCTGAACCTGGGACGCGAGCGGACGGGCTGCTCCCGCACCTCGAGGCAACGCCCTCTTGCACTCTCTGTGCCCTGCGGGACCCGCTTCACCAGCAGGACCGTATCAACTTGACAAAGGAGTGTGGTGTCGGACGTGGCAGAGAGTCCTCTGTTTGCCACCTGGGCGCCCATTCAAGCGTGACTTTGGAGATTTCTATAGTTTTAGACCAAACTATTTTTCTCTTTTCCCAGCTAAACCGATCTTTTAGGTTTTTTCTTTTTTTAACTATTGTCATTACTGTGATTTATATATCTACACCATTTAAGAATCTTTCTGGGAGACTTTTTTGACTCTTCAAATAAGGTAAGAAAAAGAATATTGTTATAAAACGTTACAAAGAGGGGAGGAATGCAGAGTGCCATACAAAAATTTAAAAGCGAGTTTGATTTTTCTAATCTGAAACAGGACTTTTGACAATGATTGCAATAATGATTTTAATAATTGCTATTATTATTTTTATTACAAGAACAGCTATTGGTTTTAATAACTGAATTCTGCAGGGGAAGTTGTGGGGTCTTTCTGTGTGTGTGTGTGTGTGTGTGTGTGTGTGTGTGAAGTTAATATCATCAGGTTACATCCTGCTTTATATATATAAATATTTGTAGAGCAACACTTCCAGGATGGTTCAAGAAACAAGAACCATTCAATGCAAGCCCCAAATATGTTAGTAAATTTCAGTAAATAAATCATCCAACAAGTTGTTTAAAACAAATGCAATCTTGAAAAAATATTTGAGTGAACTAATCTCTTATTAATCAATTTTACCTCTGGTATCTCCAGCATAGACTGCAAAGTGCAGAGCTCTCTTAACATTTTTGGAGGGGAGGTGGTAAGGATAAGAGCATTTATACCCTGTTGGGTTCATTTAGATGTGTTGTTATGCAGTAGAACCAAATAAAACTTGTGAAACTCAGTCTGAGAATTTTACATCCCAAGGTCATGTGTATTTCTAAGTTGGGGGCTGTTTGTTCTCCTATTGACTAGTAAATGTCATCCCCTCTCCACCCCCTCAGGTTAGAGGTGGATGTAAATGGGAAGCTCTGATTTAATAATACAGTATTAGCTTGTATTATAGTCGCCACTGCTGTTGGTAATTGAATGGAACTGGGAAGCGTGGGCTGAGAAAATGTCTCGCTATTTCAGAAATGTTTAACCTCTTGCATGTTTAACAGAGAGCATTTCTCTACTTACGAGGTTTTCTTTTGAAGCTGTGTTTCTTTTGTCAATTGGCAGTGTGTTTTGAGTGTGTATGAAGAAGGAAGTCAGTACAGAAAACCACTGAACAGTACTTCTTATAGTGAACAATTATTAAATGATAGAAGTTAACTGTTGCTCTGTGTATTTCTTATCACTATTCATGACTTTATATGTAAGGCATGTTATTTGTCTGATAAATAGAATTATGATTTTTCATTTATCACATTTAGTGGCATTAGATTAAGGATAAATGATGGCTGGAAAACCATACAATAGAGGGTTTACTTTCCAGGGGGAGAGTTCAGGTTGCAATTAGACGTCCTATCTTAGTAGCAATGTGTAAAATATAAGCTGTTTCAGACTTACTAAGTATCATTCAACTGACTAGGGCTATGTTTTTCAGCAACTCAAGAGTATACTAAGTTAACTTTATATATTTGTATATTTTTAATCATTGTAAACATTTCTACTCTGGTGGCATTACACTTACTAGTATGAACTTTAGCTTTAAAGTTTATGATATAAAATAATTCTTCTGCGTAGAGATTTTTCATTTTATTTAAGCACAGTACTACATCAGAATGATTGTTACAAGAAATGGTTATTATTGCAAACACTAGAGGTTAAATGTAAATCTCTTTACTTTAAGTTGTTCCCATGTTTTACCCCAAGCAGATTGTTCTTTGTAGGATTCCTGCAAATATTGATATAAAATTTTTAAAGACTAAGCAGGTAGAGAAGCAAAGGAGGGAATATATGTAATACTGGGCCATGAAACTCCCACTAAACAGCCTCTTTTAAATTAATATATAATAATTCTTTTCTTCTATATGTTCTTAAATTCTCTTTTTAAAACTAATTATATGGGTATACACATCCAAAGTTTGGAATTTCGAACAGAATTATGGCTTCTTTTAATTTCAGTTTTCTTTTCATTGTTATAATGAAACATCAATATATCTCTAAATTTTATAATTTACTTGAAAAGCATAACAGAAATAAACACTAAGTTCACCTAAATGTATTTTAGTATCTCATTGACTTCTTTTTGCATAAAGTTTTCCAAGATGTATGTCTTCGTTTGAAAATAAACAGGTCTCTTGAACTACCAGTATCTGGAATTCTTTCAGGTGAAGTTTAGTGTTGTCACAGTGAGATGGTTAAACACTAAAATCAAAATATGCTGTTGGCAATCATGAAACTAATAAGGTAGATTTGATAAGATTGCAAATTTAAAATATTAGATACATTTTCCCTGGTTTTTAACCTATTTAGCTTTTATATATTAGTTCTGAAGTAAAGTAAAATTAGGTGACCATAATAAGCCCAAACTTAGCTTATAGGGGATACTATTTGGATATAGAATATGATTCTTACTGTAAACAAATAAAATTGCCAACTTTGAAGGCACCTATTAAAGATATTCAAGTGTGGTGTCCCTTCATAAATTTTTTGCTGCACAAAGAAAATGACTGTATTTTAGAATTACAACTTGTCCATGTGAAATTCAAAGGGATATTCAATACCACAGTAGATAGTCTGCTAAAAAATGAATTCATTTCATTGGATAGGTACTACAAGTATATACAGTGCTTTTTACTTCAAGATGATGAAGTTTATAAAGTGTCTAGAAAGATCATTGAAATAATTTATATGTCACATGACTTGAGAAGCACGTAATTGCTTCTCAGTTTCTTAAATCACATTAATCTAGTCAAAAATTTAAAAATGATATTGCTGGACCGATTTTTTTTCCTTACAGATAAGATGAATAACTATGCATGCTTGGTTATATTTAAGGCAAAGACGAAACAATTTGGGTTTTCTGTTAGCAAGGCTATACATTGCTTTCTTTCTTTATTTACTAACATGTACAATAGAGAATTTAAAAAAGTAATAATAAACCTGAAATATGCTAAAAACTTTTAGTGAATTGACTTTTTAAAAGTAACTTTTAAGATTATTCTTAAAAGATTACGGAAGTAATAGTTTATTGAGAACTGTCTTTGAATAATGACCATTTTTCATGTTTAATGCTTGCTTATCAATGAGATCAAAACACCTTCAATAATATATGTTTCTATTAGTTCTGTTCTAAATCTCAAAATCTACTTCTAGCATTTTTAATTTTAATGAATTATAAAATTCTAAAGACTCTTGTGAACAGATAGGTCAGAAAAAATACTTCCTGTTGTTAACATTATTGCAACAGCCATGTGACCAATTATCTTGTACCAAACAGACTTAATCATCTTCTGCTTCAACACCTCCAATGTCCTTTGGGCATAGGCTAGTTAAGGTGAGCTGTAGGATCCCTTGTGGAAAGTCCTAATTTTCCCGTTAAATTGGTCACCATACCATGCAACAAAACAATTGGTCCCTTTGTGCTTTAGTCAGCCTGGCATTGAGGAAGTTAATATTATTATAGTAAGTGAGATAATGTTTTTGATAAATTCAGAATGCCAATGAATTTTAATATGTTTTTTTTTTAAAGAGAGGGAATTAAACAATAGTATAAGAGCATAGAATAATGAGTGTATCTGTGTGTACATCACGTGTGTGTAAACATGTGCATTTCTTGGCAAATTATGCTCTACCATAAACATCCAATGGGAATGATCTTGAACATCCAAGTTCAAGAAATGTTACTTAATACAAAAATAATTTACATAACAAGCTGAGATACAATATATAATTTTAGTGGCAAATGTGTTTTTTGTTTTTGTTTTTGTTATTGTTATTTAGGCTGTTATGTTTTAGCACTCACCAGTTTTTTGCCATGAAAATGTCATTCATAAGCTCTCAGGCTGATTGGCAAGGGAAGGGACAATTGGAAATGAAAATTTTCCAGGAATAAGAAGCAGAATGGCTGTGTACATAATGAGGAGTTTATATTACCACACTGATTCAGAAAAAATATGAGTGCTGGTAAGGATTTGAAAGTTTCTATCTCTGAAAGAGATACATCAGGTTTACTTCCTATATCTCTGGGTAATAAGCCATGCACTTCTAAGGGACAGAACCTGGATATTCCTATACCTAAGATATTTTTATTCTTTTTATATCAACGTTTCATGCATAGATGTGTTAAAATGTGGGAAGAAGAGAAGCTTAACACTGAACTTTCTTGCTTTAAAACAGGTAATTAATATTAATTTAATGTGGCTTTTGGTATCAAATTATGTAAATCTCTAAAGCAAAGTAGTTGCTTACTGAGTTCATTTGCATGCCAATACAGAGAATA
The DNA here is from genome assembly GCA_017311185.1 of Proteles cristata cristata. Lineage (NCBI taxonomy): Eukaryota > Metazoa > Chordata > Mammalia > Carnivora > Hyaenidae > Proteles > Proteles cristata. Next base: position 142,125 of record JAESUZ010000890.1, read on the forward strand.
TTATTCCAACTCATAACGGGTTCTAACACTGCTAGCAATTCCAAAACACAATGCAAAAGATTTGAAAATACTTTTTTCATTCAGTTTTATTTAAATACATCCATTGTAATTGACAGTTAAGAGAAACTTACTTTAGTGATATATTTTCTCTGTGTAAGTAGCACTAAGGTGGTAATTAAAACATACATACAGTAGCAATTAGAACATACAGGCCTGAATTGTGTTCCCCAAAGATGATGATGAAATGGAAATAATTTGCCTTTCATGATTCGACCCCTTCCACAATACACATTAGGCAGTGTTTTAATGACTACTAAAGCTTTATTTGTTCTAATTTCTAAAACCTTCAAGGTAAAGTCTTTTACTAACATGAAGTGACACATGTCCTCATGTACTCTGTAGGTATGCACCTTCTTTATCAGAGCTACAATAATTTCTGTGATCCTGAGGTCAAACAGAGTCTGAACCGCCTCATTTAGGAATAAGGAAGGGGTCCCATTCATCTTTCCAAAGAAAGAGAGACAGTGATTTGCTACTAGTGAACACATTTGCTGTCTCATGGTAAATTACCTATTGATATTTAAACAAAAAGTCTTTGAGCTTGGATTTACTTATACAAGAAGACAGAAAAAGATAACATTCAAAGTGTTAATATGTGTACACATATATTTTATTTATATATATGTACATATATGTTTTACTCATACTGGGCCATCTTATCTACATTAAGTCATTTAGCATTTGTATAACTGAAAAGATTCATGTTACCTTCATTTTAGATAGGAGACAGCAGAAACTCAGATCAAAGTTGCCCAACTCCTGAGCACCTGCATGTGCTCACACAACCAGGAACAGGTGGATTAGACAATCAAACCCTGCTCACTCCTTTTGCAGCTCTGCTGTACACTTCCAGCACCTCTGTTTAGGACAAATATTCAACTGACTGTATCTTAATTAAAACTACGCATTTTCTGTGAGACTTTCATTACTAAATATGAATGTCTACTTTGCCCTCTTTCTCCGAGTCTTCCCTTAATTACTAAACTATGTTGAAGTGATTTTGTGGTATTTATTCTTTAGTATACACACTTTAGAATGCACAATACCAAAGCTTTTAAGAAGTTTTTCCTCTGTATTTAATGTTAGAGAGATGCTACCATTATTCTGTCTCATAGACCGTTAGTAATAGTAGGAGCAGGCAATAGGTAGAATAAGAAACATTAGAACGGAGTAGTTAATGTTTCCTGAGTTCTAATTTTTTTCCCTCTAAAAAGTCTACTGAAAATCAAATTCAAATACATCTTGAGCTTCAGCCCACTTTAAGCAATTACCACTTGTGCTATCAACTGGTAGTCATATTGAAACTTTCAGACTAGTTAGCTTCTAATATTTCAAATGGTCTGTGAGAGGAAATAATCAAAATAAAATTAGTTTTGAAGCCCAATACAAAAAGAGGTAGTATAAAATGGGCACTTGAGCACTGAGGAAACATTAAATACTTCATTTATTGTTTTTTATTCTTTTTGAGGTACAAAGGGAAATATTGACCACTTTTTGTTTTCATATAGCATTAAGCTCACTGAGTATGAGGAAAGATGAGTACTGGTGGCAGTAATTATAACACAGTTCCTAGGTGAGCCAGAGAGTTGCATCACATTCCCTAGTGAATCCCCATTATTCAAGTTTTGGGTTGTCCTTATTAAGTGGATCCCCAAGGAGGTAGAAAAGTTTGATTTATAGAGAAAGTTAACTTAAAAGTGTAATATTATATGGCTTTTATTAAATATCTTACATGTTGGTTAGCAAAATATAGTGTTTTGCTTTTGAAATGAAGACTGGTATAAAAGTTGTTAATCTTGAAATTTCAGTACCATTTTGTATACTATTCATTTGACTCACTTTTCCTCATTCTCTGTGGAGCCCTGAACGAAGTCCATTCACTCCAACAGCTACAATTATTCTCTCTTTACAGGTATCTTCCAAATATATAGCTTTGGCCCAGATTTGAACTCCATTAATGTATATACAAAGGTCTGATGGACATTTTAACTTAGATTTCATGGTGACAGTATAAACTCCATGAACTCATCATCTCATCCCTAAGATGGATCCTCCACCTTAATTTTTTCCCCTGTCAGTTAATGACACTTTTTCTGTTCACCTAAGTCTGAAAAATTCATAGATGTTTTAAACTTACATCACTCTTACTATACTATATGCAGTGACTTCCCAGGTTTTGACATTCTTTGCTTTGTAATATAGCCTTTATCAAATTCTCTATTTCTGTTCCTTCATCATATTACTTTTACCTTGACCTAGAGCACTCATCTCAATTAGAATTATTTTGACACTCTCTACATTGATCTCCCTGATTCTTGTTTCTTCCTGCAGTAATAATAATTAGTGATCTTAGTAGCAAGCACAATTTTTGAAAATTCCTAGTATGCCATACAATATGTTAATTTTTATAAGTGGTATTATATTTTATATGCACAATGCTATTCATAGAGATGGATAGTAGATAGTGAAAGACCAAAGCTTAAAGAGCTACGCTGCCCACAGAGCTGGGACTCAAACCAAGCTCTGTCTGAAACCAGCTGCATGATCATCATCATTATGCTCTACTGACACACACTTCGTACCTCTTCTAGATTCCTCTGAGTTAAAGTAAGCTTTTAAATGTCACTGTGTTCTTCAGAAATCACCAGTGGATCTCTAATTTTTATTGTATCAAATTGAAATTCTCTACTTGTTGTTAATATCCTTCTTTGTGGTTCTATAGCCTTCAACCAATCAATCTGATTTTCAATTTTCTCATATGTACAGTGCACATATGTGAAAGAGAGATTGATAAAAAATAAAGTATGATCCTTCCCTCTAAAGAAAACCAATATCCTGTGTAGACCATTGCCTTTTCAAGAATCTCCACCTACATCTCACTCCTCTAAATCCAGCCAAGTTTTTCATAGTATAAGAGCATATTGTGCTCATATGTGCTTTTCTGAGTATCTAGCTTTTGTTGCAAGTAATGTCATGTTAGTGTTACCCTAGATATTACCAAGATGTCTATTTTTCTTTATATGTATGTATTTGTTTTCTGTTGTTGCATAGAAATTACCCTAACCTCAGTGGTTTAAACATTTATTATCTCACAGTTCCCATAAATCACAAGTGTGAGTACAGACTACCTGGGTCCTCTGCTGAGGATCTCATATCAAGGTTTCAGCCAGGCCTGGGCTCTTAGCTGAGGCCCAGGTTTGTTGTTCTCTAAAATCACTGGCTGTGATTTTTTTTCTTTTCTTTTCTTTCCTTTTCTTTTCTTTTCTCTTTTCTTTCTTCTTCCCTCCCCTCCCCTCCTTTCCCTTTCCTCTTCTTCTCTTCTCTTCTCTTCTCTTCTCTTCTCTTCTCTTCTCTTCTCTTTTCTCTTCTCTTCTCTTCAGCTTAAAACTAATGGAAGTTTGTTTCTTTAAGTTCAGATAAGAATTTCACTGATTCCTTCAGTTTCTGACCTATAGATCCAGTTTTAAAGGGCCTCGCCTCATTAGGCAGGTCTAGATAGAATAATCTCTTTTTTGATATACATAAAGCCAATGGACTTGGAATCTTAATTGTATCTTAAACTCCCTCCTTTCTGTTAAACATAAAATAACCATAAGAACAACATAGCTCCTTTGTCATATTCTATTGATCAAAAGCAATTTAGAGGTTCTGCCTATACAAAAGGTGCTTAAAGTGATTGTACAAGAGTGTGGGTTATTGGGATTCATGTAAACATACTACCTACCATACCTGACTCAAGTTCTGCTTGAACCTTGGAATATTTCTCTACTGCTGTTGTGCCACTAATCCCAAGCATTTATTACCTAAGCTAGGCAGTGAAGAGGCTGGTGTGGCCTTTGAATTTTTAAAATGTGTCTTAGGTTGTTCTTTCTAATTAATCTTAAACTCTTTTTAAAAGAAGAACCCTAAGAATTCCTTCCATGTGTGCAAAACATTGTAGTTTAAAATCCCTTATGGAGGACCATGGGGGAGAAGAAGGGAAAATAGTTGGGGAGACGGAAGGAGGCAAACCATGAGAGACTCTTGAATGCTGAGAACAAACTGAGGGCTGATGGGGGTGGGGGAGAGGAAGCGGGGTGATAAGCATGGGGGAGGTCACTTGTTGGGATGAGCACTGGGTGTTATATGGAAACCAACTTGACAATAAACTATTTAAGAAAAAGATAAAATCACTTCGTATACATTTTATTGTGTAATTCTCATTGAAGTTGATTCTTTTTTATATTTGCTTCTATTATGTAGTATTTTGTATATTTAATGGATTGATTTTTGGACAATGATTTTGAACATGTATGCTCATGGATTGGTTAATGTTTTTAGAATTTAGATTTGTTTATCTACTCTGATGGGTTTTGTTTTTGTTTTTGTTTTTGTTTTGTTTTTTGTTTTTTGTCTTTGGTCTTCAATGAGTTGAAAACCACATGAAGCGTTTATTGTTATTATCTTATTTTATGCAACATAGGATCTTTCCATGCAAATTGGGGATTTATATTTAATATTATACTGTAGAGAAGATATAGAAATTATATAGAAAGTGAAAATGATATTTATATTTGTTTTTTAAAAGAGAAAAATTTATTTATATTTACTTTGAAAGAAAAACTTTACATTTTAAAAGAATGTCATTTTCAAAATAAACATTAAAAAAAATTAAAGGGCACTTGGGTGGCTCAGTAGGTTAAGCGTCCAACTTTGGCTTAAGTCATGATCTCATGGTTTGTGGATTCAAGCCCTGCATTGGGCTCTGTGCTGATAGCTCGGAGCCTGAAGCCTGCTTTGGATTCTGTGTCTCTCTCTCTTTCTGCCCCTCCCCAGCTCAATCTCTTTTTCTCTCTCTTTCTTAAAAATAAACATTAAAAAAATTTAAAAGACTGTCATTTCAAAACTATATCATATTTATGATACTAATGATTTTGTTCTTGTTAATTTGTCTAAAGACTGGTTAGTATTTAGACAATTACTTTATTAACATTTATTATACAAAAATTATTACATGTATCTTTTATAGTTTATATACAATTAAGGTAATTCTATCTTGATAAAAGCTAAAAAATTAATTAGTATATAAATTCAATTTTTAATTTTAAAAAACAATCATTTTCTTAAAAACATTGAGATCATATTTATTATAACATAATTATTTCACTAAATATTGATTAAGTGCCTCCTGTGTGAGGTGCCCTTTTGGGTGCTGGGGATTGAGTGAGAATGATAGAGACAAAGTTGCCACATTGGTCTTTCTGTGGAAAGAGAGACAATAAGCAAATTAATAGAGACAGAGGATCATGTCTATTATTGATAAGTGTCATGATCAAAAGTAAACCAGGTAAAGGATTATTAAGGAACAAGAATGGTATCTAAGGTAGGGGTTTTCTTGGAGTGCCCACTCTGGCATTCTGTGGTCTCTATTCAGTAGTTTCTAATGTTGACACTACTTATGGATGTTGTGAATAATGCTACAATGAACATGGGAGTACAAATAATCTTTCTGAGGTCTTGCTTTTAGTTCTTTTGGATAATAGCCAGAAAGAGTTGGATCAGTTCATCATATGATAATTCTATTTATTTTTTACTTCTCATTTCTAAGGACCATCCATACTGTTTTCCATAATGGCTATACCGTTTTACACTCTTCCAACAGTGCCCAGGGTTTTTGTTTTGTCTCTTTGTTTGTGTTTGATAATAGACACCCTAACAGATGTGAGGTGATATCTCATTATGGTTTTGATCTGCATTTCCCTGATGATTAGTGATGTTGAACAGCATTTCATGTACCTGTTGGCCATCTGTATGTGTTTTCTTAGAATTTTTCTCTTATTTCTGAATGTCCAATTATTGACAAAATCCAAAGGGCTCCCATCATGAAATAAATGATTCTTTTTATTTATGTTTGTCTTGTTAATGAAGATTAGCATCCTTCTTTGCTTGGCACTACAATATATGTGAAATGTGTTATTTAACTTTTCTTTCCACTTTTAAATATACCATACGGAGCATATACTGCAACTAAATTCTGAGATTTAAAGCTAATTTCTGAAAACTCATTTGTACTCTTGGTGCATTATACAGTTTATTTGTTCAGAACTTCACATTCTTTCATAGAAAACTTAAATGCTTAAATGATCCATTGAGCTGGTATTTATATCAAGTGATTCATTATCTTAAACACTATGGCATTATTAGGGAAAGAGAAATGCTTAGCATGCCTTTTGGGTTTGTGCACATGCTTGAGAAACCACAGTGTTCATCAAAAAGTGTGACATCATGGGATCATGTAAGGAGAGAGCAAAAGAAAATAAATGAGATATAATATATCCAGAACTTTATGAAATAAATGCAACAATTACATGCACAACCTCTCAGTCCTTTGGCAGAGTCTCAAAAGTTAGTGAATTTGCAAAAAAAGTAAGGCTTGAAAGAACTTGCACAAATTGTGGCAGTGCTTTGCCTAAATTACTTCTTTTGATGAGATTTCTCATGAAGTCATAATTAAGAGAGCTAAAAAGTTTTAAAATGAAGTGAAGAAAATTCTAGACACGCTTTGTATTTTACATCTACATATTTACAATTAAATGACAACAAAGATTTCAAATATATGCCCTCTATGACTGTTTCTCTTAGCAAGTATCCTATTTCTTGTTTCCTGAGGGCTGAGTATAGGGAAAGTCTTTCATAGAGTTTGTTTTCCTATCTGTGCACAAATAGTATAATTTAATTGATAATGTCTGGAGTAGAAGTCTGTGCCCAGCTGTGAAAACTGCTCTTAATGCTCGCACTCTACTGGACAGCTTGCTAATTATATATGCTTTGCTCAGTGTCTTGGTCTGATGAACAGCTGTCTAAAAATCAGTAGAGGGAGCTCAAGAAGGCAGTAGGGATATTTTGATACTAGCTCTCTAATGTCACTATGCTTTCCTTCAATAAATGGCTTTTCCATAAATAGGAAACAAAAGTATCCTTAAATGCAAAATAATCTTTTGGAAGTTATGAAGTTCATGGCTATTTAAGCACTTGAAGAAGCTTCCCCATTTCCCCCTATTTTTTGTCCTATTTGTTACAGGACGTAAACAGATTTGATTTATGAATTGCTGGAACACTATGAAGACCCCAGTCTGTGATTCTGAGGCTTTACTGCCCCAGTTTTTAGATTTCTGCTCAGAGTTCTTGATCTAGAAAAAGAAAATGAAAACTAGATGCCTGGTATTCAGAGACTTCTATAAAGTATTAGTTGGCTTAAATTAAATTAAATTTGTGATGATCTTAAAACTAAGTCTGATCTTATCCTAAAATGTTACTGGTTAGCTTAAATACACTAGACTTAAACATATTCTCTGCAGGATTTATGGCAGCATCCTTCTAGAAATTTCAAAAAGTGGCAAAAAGATAAAGGACATCCATCTGCAGAAACTCTTAAACAGACCTGATATTTTCATTTAGCAACTTCATACCAAGAGCCAGGTCCTGTATTTATATATTTCATAAATTTGAAAGCAGCAACTCAGGCTATTTTTGATTGAGACTTTGCTCCAGGATTTTCCAGTTTTGCTGAAAATATAAAACTGGCTAATTTAAAACATTTTTTTTCAAATTAAAATTTTAATTTTTTTCTGTGCATCAAAGAGTATTATATCCCAAGGGTTCAACTGAAAATATCCCATGCTGTAAGAATGAGCTATTACATACAGCATTCTTGAAAAGGAAAAGAATTTTTTTCAAATACTTGAAAAAATAAAAAAATTTTATTAGTAACTTCTTAACATAGTTTCAGTATTATTGAGTCCTTACTAATGCTAAATTAATAGATTCTTTCTTTGCATAATGATATTTTTGAAATTAATGACCATTTTCCATAGAACATTTAAATTTAATAGCAGCATGTGTGATTTATTAAAAATATATTGAATTCACATTTTAGTAATATTGCTATATTATTTTCTATTGCTTAGCATGCAGTTATAATATGAATGCTGAGTGATCTACAAACTTTTGAAATGTTTGAAATCCATTCCGAGCTTTTATTGTTATTTTAAAATTTCCCCAGAAGTTGAGTTACTTGGTTATATCACCTGATCGCTTGGTTATTGCGGTTTTATTTTCTATAATGATTACTATAGATTTAGGCTAGTAATGTTTGAGATATTTGATCATAGTGTTTCAGGTTATGATTTTGTTAATTGAACAGTGAAAATTATATTTTCTAGATTTCTTACATTTGCTTATTCGTGAATATGATATTTTAATGTTTTCTAAAGTAATTCTTGGGTTGTAAATTTTCTATGTATGCCTTTTGGCCATTAATTTAAGAGAACGTTAACTTGATTTTACAAAGTCAAAGAAAATTTGATTCTATGAAATATATTACTAATATTAGTAGTAGTAGTAGTTGAACAATTATTGGGCCTTAAGTCTGATTCTAGACAACACTTAAATTTCACTATAACTTTAGAAGAGTTTGTAAGGTAGAACCGAGGTTGAACCAAGGGCTTCTGGGATGGTTAAAGGCCACACTATCACAGATGTGGACCTCCCAGGCTCAAAGGCTTCAATGCTGTATGCCTACATATTAAGAATTCTATAATTTTAGTTTAATAGTTTTCATGCAAGATGTTTTTTTATCAGTCTATAAAGTCTTCAGTAAAATATCATAGGCACAGAAGGTTTATTCAGAAAATACTTGAGTTTCTCAAGTATATCAGATTTCTTCAAAGTGACTTTTCTGTTAAATATCTAAGATTCTAAACAAAGACACATTACTCCATTGCAATCCTGATTATTCATTATTTTTTAATAAAGAAATTCTCCATTTTGCAAAAGCACTGTGAATTAAAACTTTCTGTAATTTATAGGGAAAATAAAACTAAATTTATTCATGCAATTTTATCTGTGTTTTTCATTCAAGCTTTATCATGAAATAATGGAATATGAGAACTTCTATTTCTGGTATACTTCAACTATTTTATCTTAGAAACGTGTCAGACTAGACATTATATTGAAGCTGACTTACAAATTAAGTAAAAATATAAACTGTTTTCTTTTAGGAACAATAATATTTTTTTAAAAAGTATTTTTTCTAATAAAAGCTAAATATATTTATATCTATACCAATGCATATAAAAGTATATAGAAAAATTACCTGAATCTACATTGATTTCTCAGGGTGGAATCATTATTATCATCTAAATAATAATGGGAAAACAGAGATTAAACCATTTCATTTAATGTGGGATTAGACTCAACTGTGTATGGGTTTCATTCCAGTCAGTGCACACTTCCAGATTTTTGTGTATAATCCTGAACTAGATACTTTCAGTAATTTCATTGGGGGGGATTGTAATAACATTTGAATGCTAGAACTCTATTTGTGAGTCTCATACCTGTAATTGTACAGCAAAAGGTACAAACAAAAGGTTTTGACTTTGAATTTGCAGTACTATTCCTGACACAAGCTTTGGTAGAATAATGTTGAACATTTAAATGTATATGCTTTTCAGGCTGGGTAGTACATATAATATTACTTAAGAGTTTACCCCTTATAATCCTTATAACACTTAGAATTAATTTCAAATTATATAAATTGTATTCATTTGTATAGTGGCTTGACAGTCACTCCTTGGAAATGCAAGTTAATATCTGAATGCCAAAATGTGGTACTAAATCACATGGACTTCAAAAATTTTTATATCAATTTTTGGCTACATTGTGGAATACTTTTATATGTTTAAGATAAAAATGATTATCTCTGTGGAGGGTGAACTATATATATGATGATTTATTATTGGCAGTGAATACTCTAACTTTATGTTTACCTTGAAATAGGTAGTATTTTATGTTTATATCAGGTATATATATATATACATACATATATCCTCTAAAACTCTCAGGTCAGTTGGAATTTTTATACTTATTAATATGTAGATAAGTACATTTTCAATGGAGTATTATATTGATCTATTAAAAATTGAAGATCCACTAGAATCATGCATATACTGAATATAATAGTTGAAAAGCTCCAAATTCAAGACATAATATAAAAGGAATTTCAGATGACACAATAATTATCACACTAAAAAATTATCAATAGCGCATTTCTCACTTTATTTAGAAGTGTGTCTGAGAGTTTCTTAATGATAAACTACTTGTGGTTATCAGAAGGAAGAATTGGTTAACTAGTACGGAATAGTCTTTCATAAGCTCATCCAATATGATAAAGTTCTGATAGCCTCAATTTTTAAGTATTTATTTAGTAGTTTTATATATTAAATGTAGTTAAATACTGATCATAATCTGCCATTTTCTAGGTATGTCAGATTGTGGGTTAGGTGATGAGGTTGAGTCAATTGTACAGATATGAATGCCTGTCATTTACCTAAGTGGTCCATATAGTTAAAACATTAATTTTATAAACACAAATGAATAAAAAATAGATATACTAAAAAACAATATAAACAATAAAAAATACTTCCAGAAAACCTCTTCTGTGAAAGGATAGTGTAATAGAATTTTAACTTAGATGGTGCACAAAAAATGTGAATCCAATTGGAATTTATCACTCTATTTTGTATTTTCTCACAATAGTGGAGTGAATTTATCATTCTGTACTACAAGGAAATCTTTGCAGCATTTATTAAAGGACACACTTGGAAAATAAATAAGCATCAAATCACTACCGTAGATTTAAAATCTAATTTTTGCCTGTTGTAAAATCAGGTTCTTGTGAAGTGCTTCTTGATGTTGGACTTGATTGGTATTATTTGAAAAGCAACGTTTCAATGTTAGGTAGGTGGAGTGATCTAAAAAGATAAATTTAGAAACTATGTCTCAGTTGGTTAAGCATTGGAGTCTTGATTTCAGCTCAGGTTGTGCTCTCATGGTCCATGGCATTGATCACGTGTTATTGTCAATGCAGATCCTGCTTGGGATTCTCTCTCTCTCCTTTACTTTCTGTCCTTCTCCTGTCCAACTTTCTCTCTTTCAAAATAAATATGAATGAACTTAAAACTACTTAAAGGAAACCAATTCCTGGATAAGAATAGTTACAAAATTTCATTACAAAAACGAAACTTAGACAATAAGTGAGGTCACAGGTAAGAAGGGTCTATAGAGACATAATCACTAACTGTCATGTGACATCCTCAATGAGATCTTGGAAAAGAAAAAGGGCATTAGGGAAAACTAAAGAACTCAGAATAAAGCATGGACTTTATTAACCTTAGTTAATAGTAACATATGTGTGTTGATTTATTAGTTGTGGCAAATGTATCATACTCACATAAGATATTTACATCAGGGGGCACCAGGTGTTGCTTGGGTATAGGATTACTATATGTCATGATGTATAAACTATCCTTGCAATTTTTCTGTAAACCTAAAACTTATAAAAGGGGCTAGCCATTAAGTAATGTGAAAAGAAGGCCATTTTAGCTATAGATATAGTGATTTATTTTATTGGTAGTTAGTAATTTTATGTATATAGAAAACCATAGAGTTGAACATATTTTTAACTCCTCTTTATAAAGAACATAGCAATTTGTAACAGAAAGGTATTACTAAGGAATTTACTCTAGAAAGGAAATGTATTTATTTCTCCCAATAGAATAGAATCACTCTAAAACTTTACAATCACTTCAATTAAAGAGGATATGCTCTTCAGAAAAATTGATGATAGATAGCTAGATAGAGGCACAGAATGATAGAGATGATATAGATATATAGATATCCCCATTCAAATATGAGAAATAAAATGACATTGGCGCTTAATAGGTTAAGGTCTAGGTTATGCTCAATTGGTAGAGCATGCAATTCCTTTATCTTGGGGGGTGTAAGTTCAAGTTCCACTTTGGGGATAGAGTTTACTCTTTTTTTTTTAAATTTTTTTTTTATAGAGTTTACTCTTTAAAAAAGTCCTAAAGTATGGTAGGAATTATGTTTTCGCACCAATATTTTACTCTACTTACTATTTGAGCATATAGAGATATTACAGTGTCGTATTCCTGAAGTTATTAGATATGGTCATGTGACTTGTTCAGCCAGTGAGAAGGGAATATACATAACAGAGACACCCCTATATAACAGTATTTAAAAGCTGGTGCCTGATTATGTTTTATTCCCTTGCAATGGCATATCCTGATTCCCATGTTGAGATGAGTGTCATAAGATGGGACACTGTTATCAGTTTATTTATTTTTTAAGTAATTCCCCCAAAAGACTTTTTTCCTGCCAACTATCAATGGATATATAGCACAGCCAAAAATTCACTTTGAAAAACAAATAGGTTTCTGAGATTTAGAATTGTTTGTTAGGGGGCGCCTGGGTGGCTTAGTCGGTTGAGCGTCTGACTTTCGCTTGGGTCATGATCTCGCGGTTCGTGGGTTCGAGCCCCGCGTCGGGCTCTGTGCTGACTGCCAGCTCAGAGCCTGGAGCCTGTTTCAGTCTGTGACTCCCTCTCTCTCTGACCCTCCCCTGCTCACGCTCTCTCTCTCTCTCCTAGAAATAAATTAAAAAAAAAAAAAAAAAAAGAATTGTTTGTTAGGTAACAAAGGAAATCTAGACTATAAATACTATATAAAAATTTCTATAAACTTCCACTTGTTATAGATAATTTGAAAATAATGTTTTATTTCTGTCATACGTACTGGTAATATTCTATGCATTTGGGCTTAAACGTTTCTCAATATGTATATTGACTTTTACTTCTTAAAACCAATAAAGAAGCGGAGATCATTACAATATTTCTATTTCATTTGTTAAAAATAAATTTCAATATTTTATGTGTATAACTATTTTTAAGTATTTATTTATTTTGATAGAGAAAGAGAGAGGGAGACACACACACACACACACACACACACACACACACACACACACACAGAGACAGAGGGAGACAGAGAGAGAGAGAATCCAAAGCAGGTCCTATGCTGTCAGCACAGAACTTGACGTGGGGCTAGAACTCACAAACAAGTTTTGGCTCATGACGTGAGCCAAAAATCAAGAATCAGATATTTAACCAACTGAGCCATCCAGGCGACCCGTTGAGTCTTCTATTTTTATGTGTAAATATGCATATTTGTATGGATTTGCACTTGTGTATTTGTGTGAGAGTGTGTGGGTGCTGGTACTAGATGTGTGTTACTCAGAATGCTATTTTATTATATAAAAACTTAGTTTAACCTTTTTTTTGAGGATTCTTACTTTTTAATTTACAAATGATAATACTTATGTGTGGATATCTGCTATTTAGAATTAACTTCACATTCTAATGTATATGCTTTTACAACCATTTTTATTAAAAAATCCAAAACAAAAATAAATTTATAAAATAACAATTTAACAAACCAGATTACAATAATTTGTAAGCAAATTTTACCTTGTTCATCTTCTGTATTGGCTCCTTGATGAAATATGCATATACTTTTTTCCTATTGATTATCATGTTTAATCAAATTTTCAAAATAACCAGAATGTGCTTAATGTTTACAACCTCATCATGATGAACCACAACTTTGAATTTGGTGTCAATTTCCAGAGCTGACAAAGTTATTTAAAAAATTAAGTTGAGTTTGATTCCATACTAATCACACACTCTGAGTGATTGTATGCAACAAAGTATATTCTAACTTATTTGATTGTAATGAATGGAATACAGCTCAAATAGTAACGTAGAAATAAATTTCCATTTGGAATAGCCTTGTGGGAGGAAAGTTCAAATTAAATCCTCTTAGTGCATTAAAATGCAAATATAGGAAGGCAATCCAATTGAGTTACATCGATAATAGAACATATAACACAAATGGAAATTCCTCCCAAATAATTAAGTTATAGCTATATAAATCACTGATGTGTGCATTTGAATTTTGTTCCTTTCGTGCATGCTTGAAAGTTCATTAACTTTGGATCACATTAGAATATGCTTTGTTTATCTCCTGCAGACCAGTCACTAAGCAAGTCCTTTCCCCTACTGAGGCCAATGAAGGCCCTTCACTGCATTTCATTGCATTCAAAATATGATAACTAAAGCTTTGAACTCTATTAACAGGTTATGTTTTAGACATAATTATGGAACCTCCAAAACTGGGTCATCACCCTGGTAGTTTCAATGTCTTGAATTTTCTCAGTAAGTAAGTTTTACTCTGAAATATGCAAATATTGTGAGAACAGTAATTTTCATAAGCCAGTTGTGTAATCTTGAGAGAAAAATGCTTTAGAGAAAATTCTGTTTAGAAATTGTGTAAGAGCAAATTTAATTTGCTTTACATATATAAAACATGTACAAAAACCTTACAAATCAAGCTACAGCCAATAACTTTTAAAAGTGAGAATTTTTGGGATCGTTGTAGTTTAATATCTTATTCTAAAAACAAAATGACCCAATTAAATATAAATTGCGGACGGTTACTTGAGGAAAGTGTAGATGTTGTTTGAGTTAATATTTATAATGTTGTATATCATTGGATATGAAGTTTTTAACAGAAATAGGCTATTTTAAGAAATTGCTAAACAACTATAGATATTGCATTTGAAACTTTAACTGATGATAACAATCGGACAAATACCTCAAGGATGAAGTAGTTGATTTTCTCATTAAAAACTCAGAATACTACTAATTGTCATCATTTGAGAGCCTAATATCTCTCAAAGCAAATTGTTAGGTATTATCCATACATTTCTTATTTAAGTCATACAATAAATTGAAGTAGAGAGAGGTTTAAATAGTTTAACCAAAGATACATGATTAAGAACTGACAAAAGTCAAAATAAAGTTAATTCATCTGACTGATAATGCTTGTTTTTTGTCTTCTACTTAAAAAAAAATCTTTGGAACATATCAATTACTGTACCACATCTTCTCTTAGGACATTGCTCTAATAATTCTCTTCATTCTTTCAGTCTCATCAATTAGTTCTGCTTTTACTGGGTTATTTTTATCAGCATAAAAGAATGATGTAGTTTTTCCCATTTTTAAAAATCAACAAATAACAAAAGCTTTTGACTATGATTATCCTTCATTCCATTTCTCTCCTTTGTTTTATGACAAAATTCCTTGCAAATCTCTACCACTATATCAAATTTCTCTCTTCAGATATGTCCTCTCTTGAATCTACTTTACCAGTCTCTGGAATCTATTCCAATTGAGGTTAGCATATCCTGCATGCTACTAAATACGTTGTTGTTTTTAGTCTTCAGCATGCTTGAACTATTAGATGATTTATTATAATCAGTCTATCACTTCATCCTTCAAACTTTTTCTTCATTTGCCAATACCCACACCCATTTTTTTTCAGGGATTTTTAGACATCTTGCCTCTTTTTATTTCCATATGCAATTTGAAATCAGCTTATCAAGTTCTACAAAGAAGCCTATTTGAATTTTCATTGGGATTGCACTCATCCTACACTTCAGTTTGAGGAATATTGGTATATTAATGACAGAGTTCTCCTCTCCAAAATATAGTCAATGTTGCCATTTATTTAATATTGTTTAATGTTTTCAGTTAAACATTTAAATTTATTCTATAAGGGACTTTTCTGTATTTTTATTGGTACTCTAAATGTCAATTTAAAAAAGTACATTTTCTAATAATGTTGTGTCCGAAAGAATTGCAACTGACATGTTGTCTTTTTTGTTTGGTTCAGCATTACTTATTTATCCTAATAACCAAAATGGATTTGGCAATTTTTATATAGACAGTCACATAATTAAAAGAATTTTGCCTTAACTTTGTGATTATAGGTTTCAAAATACTTCTACTTTTTAACTGCTTTGATTAGTCTGCCAGTACAATCCTAAACATAATTGATAATAACTAACATCTTCTTGTTTCTGATCTTACTAGGGATTATTTCAGTAAGTATGATATTCTTAATATTTTTAAAAATTAGATACCCTTTTTTAGGTTAAGTAGATTCCATTTATTCATAGCTTGCTAAGAGTATTTTATCTTACCTTATCTTAAATTTAATCAAGAGAATTATATCTGTGTATATTAAGATGAGCTCCGGTATTAGTATCAATGGCCTTTAATCTATAAATGTGCTGTTATAATACATACTAATCAAATTCATTAATTCAGTTAATTACTTAATTGAAGTTTCTGTAACTCTGAAGTGTTCTTTCCTTCACACCATGATTTTTCAAAAAACTGCTTCAAATTTAGATTAGAGCTAGATTACTGAACTGCATATATTACTTAGTAGATTTAATAGAGAGAAGATTTATGTTGTATTTATTTACATTTATATCTGCTATGTGTATGTGTGTAGAACTGACCTTTGAACAAGATGAGTTTGAGCTTCCTGGGGTTCACTTATATGTGAGATGTTTTTATTTTATTTATTTATTTATTTGAAATGTTTTTTAAATTTATTTCTGACAGAGAGAGATAGCATGAGCAAGGGAGGGTCAGAGAGAGAGGGAGACACAGAATCTGAAACAGGCTCCAGGTTCTGAGCTAGCTGTGAGCACTGAGCCCGAAGCGGGGCTTGAACCCGCTAACCATGAGATCATGACCTGAGCTGAAGTTGGACACTTAACCGACTGAGCCACCCAGGCATCCCTGTGAGATGTTTTTAAATGCATGTTAAAATGTGGGGACATATTTTAAAATTGCTCATTTTGTAGAAAATGTCCACCAGCTTCTATTTATTTATTTTTTTAAATATTTTATTTATTTCTTAGAGGGAGGGAGAAAGAGAGACAGTGTGAACAGGGAAGGGTCAGAGAGAGGGGGAGACACAGAGTCTGAAACAGGCTCCAGGCTCTGAGCTCTCAGTACAGAGCCCAATGTGGGGCTTGAACCCACAAATCATGAGATCATGACCTGAGCCGAAGTCGGATGCTTAACCACCCAGGTGCCCCTTCTATTTATTTTTTGATGAGAGAATCATGATGATAGCTTTTGACTTAAGGCCAACATAGAAAAATAGTCGAGAAAAAATTAAATTATATTTTAAACATGTTTTCTTTATTCTTTAGTATACTGCATTTTTTAAGATCTTGTTTTACTTACTACCCACTATATGCAACTGGGTTGCATGCATTTATTTATAGCAGTCTATTTCAAAGTTTAATCACAAGTCTAATTCCCTTAATATAGCCTTCTTTTTAAAAAGTAAAAATTGTTAAGTATATTTAAGAAATCCTGCATATTATTGCTTCTTCTTGAAATTTACAATACACATTATCATAGTGAACTCTGAGAAATAGTTTATAAAATTATTTTTTATCCTAGCTTTCCTAAATTTTATTTGAGCATCTCAGTCTGTTTCCTTCCTACATAACCCCAGCTAATATATCCCTAGTGTTCTGCAGAATGCATTTTGAATACATAATTTTAGGTAAGAAATATATAATTTTTCACTAATACTGTAAATTAGATTACTTCCTCTGGGCATATAAATGTCTATATTCACAAACTGAATTTCCTGGTGTAGAGTTATAGCTTTAGTAACTTGTTTGGCTTATTAATACAGTCTACTGCTATAGAGTTTTGTTTATTTATTTATTATATTTTTGGTTATACTCTAACCCAGTCCCCCTCTCAATTCCAGCCCATTTCACAGGAATTTTTATATCCACAACTTCTCCAACTCTAGAAATGTAAAACCTAAATTTGACAGACTCTTAGTAAATAATCTGATTTGCTGCTCCATTTACATCAAAAGCAGTCATCACTGGCATGTCCTTGAGACAGTCTTCAATACCTCTGTTTTTCACTTTTAACTGGGGTCTAGTCATCCCTGAAAGCCAAGCCCGTTTCTGTTATGACTATTTCTTAAAGACCTCACAGAGAGTTGTAGTTACTTTTTAGGAGGTGAGAGAGTAATTTTCTTGGCTTAGGACATATTGTTTCTAGGATGTATACATATTAAAGTTTAAAACTACCATTAAAAATTTTTTTTAAAAGGTGGGGCACTTGGGTGGCTCAGTCAATTAAGCATCTGATGTTGGTTCAGGTCATGATCTTGCAGTGAGTGAGTTTGAACCCTGGGTCAGGCTCTGTAGTAACAGCTCAGGACCTGGAGCCTGCTCCAGATTCTGTGTCTCCCTCTCTTTCTGCCCCTACCCCACTCATGCTTTGTCTTTCTCTCTCAAAAATAAATTAACGTTAAAAAATTTTTAAAAACTACAATAGTCAATTACATTTATGCATCTGGGAAGAGAATATCTACAATGGATATTGATTTAGGAAAGATGATCATCTAGATCACGAACTCAAAACAGTGCATGGAGAGTCAGATGGAGTGGCATAGAAAGATAAAGATTTAGAATAGAAAGTCATTAGCTTTGAAAGTAGTGACAAGCAATAGACAATGAAAGAGATTTTGGATATTCTTCTAGGTTAAGTAGTGGAAAATCCACAAGGTTTATTGCCATAAAAGAAAATGGAGATATTATTTGAAAATGAAAAATATGCCTGTTCAACAAAAAATCCAAGGAGCCATACTTATGTGCCAGACACTGTACTAGTACTGGACTACAAAAGTAAATAAGACAGGATGACCTCATAGAACTTGAAATATATAATGACACCCAATTATTTAGGGAAAGCCAAGGCAGATAAGAAAATATGTAGAGACATTTGAGACTCAGAGAGATGAGTTTTTGTGGATTAGTAGCGGAAGAAGCCATATTGAAATGAGTTGAACTGTAAGGCATTTATTTTAGATTATATGCATAAAAATATTGAAATACACCAAAATATTAAACATCATTGAGTCTAGACTGTGAAATTACAGGTACTTTTTATTGTATGTTTCTCATATGTATTTTGTAAATGTTTACAGTCAAGATATACCTTTTTAATAATAAGAAATATTATTTTAAAATGAACTACAGTGTTCTAATAATAATTGCTAATTAAATTTTAAATGTAAATAAAATGAAGGTATAACAATTATCAGAATAATAATATAAATATAAGAGATTAAATAAAATGATTCAAATACTGACAGTAACAAAACCTTAATAAACTTACTCTGAGGACTTCATTATTCTGATTGGCTCCATAATGCCAAAACTCAAGTTGTTCTATGCGGACAATACACCAAAAAACTAGAGCTGCTTAAGCCCGCTAGAAGTTTTTAAAAAGTGGAAAGCAAAGCATTAATTTATGTAGCTACTAAGTTGGCACTTGCTAATGCTTTCAAAATGTAGAATAGCTTCAATTCCCACCAGTTTAGCAGCTGACATGATTATGTACATGAATCCTCTAGGAAATTGAAGAAACAGTAATAACAAGCCCAGTTAACAAGAGAAGAAAAGGACTGCCTGGCTTACTGTCTAAGTTTCCTGTGTTAACACTGATTATAAACATCAGTGGTGGTAAACATAGCCATTCCATGAGATTGAGCTGTGAACATTTATGGGAAAATGAGATCAGCAGCAATGATTCCATTCTATTTAAACAACTCCTCTGAGAACCTTTGTAGGATAATACCTTTGTTATTCTCCCTTCCCTCCCTCATGTGAAAGGGACTATGGAATTAAAATTGCCAGAAGCTAAATGAGAAGGGGTTAAATTGTTAATTTCTTCCAATGTTATTGTATTGTTAAAAAAACTACACCTTGGAAACCAATGAACTACTAAGTTTTTTTTTCTTTCAGATAGCTTTCACAAACAAATTAAAATATTTTTGAAATATTTTCAGGTAGTTTCCCATGTCATTTAATAGAAAGAGTGTATAATTACTAGCCTGAAGCCCATCAACCAATTACAGATTAAAATATATCTTATGAAATGTGAAACTTCCAGGGAAGTGTAATCACATATTTTAAAATTGATTATTTTGCATTACTGAGTACACCTCTGAGTCTCCTGACTTAAATTTATTCTCCCCATACCCATTTCCACCAGGCCTTCATGGCCTTACACACCCCTGTGTTTATATTGCCAGGATTAAACCTATTTTTCAGCTTTACAGTGCAGTAGTCCAGAGGTAGGTTTGAGAGAAAACAAACCACGTTTAGGAAAGAGGGAAGACAGCAGGAGCTATGGGTTAGACACCAGAATTCTGAGCTTTAAGAAACCATGAAGATCATCCATTCCACATCCCGTGATTGACCAAAAAGATATCAATACAATTTCCATTATTTGCCCAACGTGACCCAAAGGTGGGGCCACATCCTAAATCCTCTCAGCTGTCAGGATTAGCTGCACTGAACTGCAAGGAGCATGAGTCTGTTTCCTTTAGAGAGAGAGACTCTAAGGAGTCAGAGAGCCTGGGAAACCGTCAGGGGCACTGGGCACCCGATGAGAGTGAGTCCTGACAGAGAAGAAGGGAATAGCTGGGCATTGTGATCTCTGCTCTTTATATTTTAGAGCTGCTTATGCAAAGTTCCTTAAAAGCAGAAACAGGGGAAATGAAGCATCTCTTTATGGCCCAGTTACCACAAATATGGGAATTCATAACTGCAAGGGAATTGCTTTGACAGAACTTTATTTTTTCACTTTTCAAATATTTATCAAGTCTACCATATGCCTAGCACCAGCTGAAACACTGACCTAGTCTGAGAGAAGGGCTACATTTTAAAGTGAATGCTATCAGTATTTATATGAAAATAAGATGTTACTGCCTTAAAAGAGAAAAAACTGAGAAGAAGCAAGAGGGAGGAAAGGAGGCACAGGGAGATGGGGGTGTGTGGGAATCCATCCATAAACAAGGGTAGTGTCTATCTCTACTGCATATGTTGTAGAAAATATGAGTAAGGAACCATAGAGCTGAGATTTAGGATGACCCTTTACACTCACCTGCTTGTCCACAGTTGCTCAGTTGTACACTCTGTAGACCAGACTTCCATACTCCCTTATTTCCAGTGTTTCTGAGAATCACAAATACAGTTAAGAGCTCAGGTGCACGTAAAAAATGCATTAAGTTCAATACTAAGCTTTTGAACAACTATTAGAATTATGTACCACTACTTCTCTGCAACATACTGAAACACTTTTGATCAATTTCTAATAATTAAGCAAAAGTCAGACTTAAAAAAATAATTACAGTCTCACTATATCACCTAAGAGTTTATAGGTTGACAATCTCGGGGGCCTAAACAACTTTTCCTCTAGGAGATAAGACAGAATTTGCTCCTGCTGCAGAGCAGAGGGCAAAATCCCAAAAAGAAATATAAGTACCTGCATTTTTTTTTATTGCAACTTCTCCTTCATGCTTCTGAAGATGATTTCCTTTGCCACCTATAGCAAAGAAGCCTTATTGCTAAGCTCAGGAACAGTTTTCAGGGTAGGCATTTTATGTTTGTTTTTATTTTTTAATAAGAGAGAGAGGAGAGAGAGAGAATGGGTTGGGGAGAGGGGGAGAAGGGGAGGGGAGAGAGAGAGTCCAAAGCAGGGTCCACGCTTGGTGGGAAGCCCAACACAGGGCTCAGTCCCATGACCCTGAGATCATGACCTGAGCCAAAATCAAGAGTCAACTCAACTGACTAAGCCATCCAGATGCTCCAGGGCAGGCACTTTTAATGCCGCTAATGATTTCATCTCAGGTTAGAAAGATTCAAATTTTTTCCTAACTATTGAACTATAGTTGACACACATGTTGTATTAGTGCCAGGTGTAGGACATAGTGATTCCATAAGTGTATACATTATGCTATGTTCACCACATGAGTAGCTGCCATCTGTCATCATGCAGTGCTATTCGAATACCACTAACTATATTCTCTATGGGGTGCCTTTCATCCCTATGACGTAGTCAATCCATACTATAACTGTATTTCTCACTCCCCTTCATCCATCTGACCCATCCCTCCACCTCTCACTCCTCTGGAAACTGAAAGATTAGGTTTTTAAAAAATTCTAATGTGTGCAATATTTTGGCTCTGTGGCCTCAAGATTTTTTCCCTGGCTATTAGCCCGGTAAGTGAGAGTACCTAAATAAATATGTTTCAGACTACCCCTGCTTAGATCAAGAACAAAACCAATATTCAGGCACGGAAATACCACAGTGAATTTCATCAGTGAAATGAAAAAATACTCTGGTAAACCTGGGAATGCAAGTTTAATTCATGTGCTTTGAGCTTAATCGTTTTCCTACTCTGGTATAGCAGATAGTATAAAGCAGTGTTTCACTAGTATGGGGTTTGCTCCACCAGTATCGGAATCCCCTGCGATGCCTGTTTAAAATAAAGATTCTTGGATTTCATCTTAGATCTCTGGAATTAGAAACTCTGTGGTTGGGCCTAGGAACATTTAACAAGCAACAAATTCTCTAGCCCGCCAAATTCTGAGAGCTGTAGGCATGGCATAAGGTGTACTGCGTTAGAAATGCAGAGAGAGGAAAGCCAAAGGCTGGAAAGTCAGTGAGATAGAAACGGGCACAGAACAGTCTCAGTGCTGACACCCCTGGGCCCTCTCATTGTGCCTGGAGCTTTTGACTTTCATTCTGATGCTGCTTGCGTCCTTCCAGCCTAAGGATATTCTCTCAGTGAGAAGCGCCTGCTGTGGTGGGTAGTCTCCAATTCCATGGAATAATTTTATATCATTGTGACATTTGATTACTATAATCTCTATAAATAGAGTTGAATGGCTTAGCCACATCCTCAGAGAACCACAGTACATCTTTCGGAACATGACTTCAATTTGAAATGATGTCACCAGATGGCCAGCTTTAGAGAGCATCAAATGAACTTGTCTTTAAGTGACCAAAAAGTCCCCACATTCCAAAATTTAGTTGTTTTTTTGATATTAAACAACTGTGACCTCGTTATAACCACAATCTATATTTTTCATTGCCTGAATACAAACAAATTCTGTAGTGGATTAATTAATTTGATATAAAATATTCATACAGCTTTATTAGCCCACAAATAACAGAACATCCTACTCTCTATCTCCAGTGAGAAATCATGTCCCATGATTACTTAATTACCCAGATAATATCTGAGATTCTATTTAAGAGGTGAGTGTTCACTAGTGTGTTCCTGCTTGTTTAGGTACATTTTAAATCCAGTGGGATTATATTGTGGTTAACATAGCAGACAGTGCTATGCTCACATTTACAGTGAGCATAATGCAAGTCATATTGTAATTCAAATGATATATTTACATAGGCTATAAGTCTTTGCACTAGAAAATGTGGCTCTGTAAAATAATAATGATATTTAAAATTAGTTTTCTTTTCCATTTAATATTATCATATGTAATGAGAAATATGGCCTAAAGTGACTACCATGTTAGGATTGGCATGCATATATTAACACACAGTAAATTGTATATCTAAGGAAAGAAATCATGTAAATAACCAGAGAAACAGGTTCAATGAATAATTATTTGCCATATTTAATGTTTCATACAATATTTATATTATGGAAATGTTGATAAGGTGAATATTTAAAAAGTACATAGCCAGTGCCTGTTTCATAGTGAATTGATACTTATAATTGTTTGATTTTTGGTCGTCATGAAATAACAAGGATCCAAATCTTGTATCAGTGTGGACACATCTTGGACATATCACGACACATCAGTCTCAGTTGTTTTGTTTTGTTTTCCTTTAAAAATAAAAAACTGAATTATTCCTATGACCTACTTAACATGAAGCCTGCAATAAGTCAAATCTTAGCAAATGTTTGCTATTGCTATTAATATATTGTTTTAACTATGCAGGCCTTGACATATCTGGAAGGGCTTTTTCTATAGTTCCCTTTGAACTGACACAGCTTATTTAAACACAGAAAACTAAGAAGAAAAAAATCACATTCATTTGGAGGTTTTCTTATTTAATGTAGGCTATCACTCATTAAAAATAAAAAAAACCCCACCTGATTGTAAAAATAATTAACTTGTTTACATAGGCCATAGATATTTAGTTCATGCACTTTCCTAATCAGTTGCATAGGAAATGCTTACAACGTTCAGGCTTGATTGTGCTTATTTCAAAAGACTATAATTTTCAAACCCATGAACCTTATTATTATGTACTTGATGAGGGGTGAATTTACAGTTATGATGAAACATTTTGTACAGGTAATTCTACACTTACAGATATGGGAGTTTTCTTCCTTCTGAAGAATGAATTCATATAGACTCTGAAAACCAAAAACAAAGTGAAAGTTTTTCAAAGACCAGAAACAGATGACGTTTTCCTAAACTCTTTCTCAAATGCTCAGGGATAGCAGAATACAATCATTTTACACGACCTTCATTTTGTTTCTTCAAATGGCAGGATGATTTTAGAAAATAAAAAATGTTCAATACCTGTGTGGACTTTATCCCTCTAGGTTCTTAGAATTCTATTGCTTCATGTTTGTAATCTCACTGTATTGTCTTCATAAAATATATTTACAGTGCTAGCATGGTCCCTCTTAAAAAAAAAAGCACATTTTAAATCTTGTGATGAGTAAATCTAAAAGGAATTGATGGTTTTGTTTGATTAAGCTCTTCCTCTCCTCCTGCTATGATGATAGCAGGCAGGTTATTGAGCGCTCTCTTGAGGCTACACAATTTGGAAAATTATTATTTATTGAAATTTAGCATTTGCATAAGATATTTAAACAAAACTGGATTATTTAATTTACATTAAATTATTATTTGATTCAAATGTAGCAGTTTATTCCTTTTTGTTTTAATTTTCTTTCATTTTCCACATGGAACTGAGAGATGCCCTTTCTTATTAAGACTGCCATGATACAATTTGAAGCCAATTTTGAAAAGTTTTACAATTACACAGCATTGGTTTAAGACTCTTTTTTTGTTTTGTTTTGTTTAAGGCTTTTTAAATATTTATTTATTTTTGAGAGAGAGAGAGACAAAGCACGAGTGGGAGAGGGGCAGAAAGAGAGGGAGACACAGAATCTGAAGCAGGCCCACAACTCTGAGCTGTCAGCATAGAGCCCAACACAGGGCTTGAACTCACAAGCTGTGAGATCATGACCTAAGCTGAAGTCAGATGCCCAACCAACTAAGCCACCCAGGCGCCCCAAGACTTATCTTGGGAGCAGACTGTAAATAATGTTCTTTTTATATTTTTGATTATTACATGCTTTAGTTTGTTGATAGCTATGCTTTAATTAAGAATTTGATGTGTAACATCAAGGGTACCATCAAAGGTTTTATTTTATTTTTTTTGCAAAGAATATTAAAACTTGCAGAGATTTGCTTGGAAATATTAAATTCCAAATGAGTTCTCTGGGAGACATTTTCTTTAAACTTCAGATAAGAATGATAATAAGTTACCAATACAATATTCAAAGGATTATATTTCATGTAAGATGTGGATTTGAACAAAATAAGTGAGTTAATTAAACATAAAAACAGATTAAGTGTTGAGCAATGAGGTATTACAGCTAAATTTAACTTGGAGATTACATACTGCCAAAATGTGACCAATCTTGTGTATATAAAATCATTTCTACAAGGAGAAAAATATGTAACTTACAAACAGCATTACAGAAGTATGCATATTAAATAACCAAACATTGGGTGAGATCAGGACAAAGAAAATTCCAGTAGCATTATTCTGTTTTTTTAATCTAATATCTTTCTTTTGCATATTCTAAAATACAGGGTAAATGTATGGAGTTATTATATTAGAATCTTCAGGAAATCTTGAAAATAATTTTAGGTATTAGGAAATTTTATGTCCAGACGTATTCCTATATATGTATCCAGAAATATTCTGGACGTACTACTAAGTAATTAACTAAATAGCTATCTGAGAGTTCAGCTCATTATTCTGACCCTTTTTCCCTCATCTGTGAGAAAAGACTTTGGATTACCTAATTCTAGTATGTCTTTCAAATATAAAATTATAGTTTTTCATGAGACTTGATTTATGTTGGTATCAGATTAAGTTTAGCATAATAATTACTTGTTCTATAGTTTTTGAAAATTAATAAAAATAGGATATGTTTTAAAAAAGAAACTTGTAAAATCTTCTTAGTGCATCATTTGAATTATTTCCAGGGATGTAGATCAAATAAAGTCATGATCTTCAAATGTTATTATCAATTTTCTCTACTCAAGCATTTTGGTTAGTGTATGAATTGAATAATAATATGTCAATTCTTGCCTAATAGTTATAAAAGACCTCACTAAGATTGATACTTTCTTCTTTTCTCTCTCAGATTTTTACAATGAAGGCCAAGTTAATGCCTTATAGTATGTATACATTAGCATTTTGTATTTACATTTGTATTTTAAAAGCTTAGTATGTCAAAAATTTCCATGTAACCTTTTTAAAAATTTATTTATTTTGAAAGAGAGACAGAGAGAGAGAGAGAAAGAGAGAGAGAGAGAGAGAGAATGCATGAGCAGGGGAGCTGCAGAGCAAAGAGAGAGAGAGAATCCCAAGCAGGCTTTGTGTTCTCAGTGCAGAGCACAATGTGGTGCTCCATTTCACGAACTGTGAGATTATGACCTGAGCCGAATCTAGATTCGGGTGCTTAACTGACTGAGACATTCAGGTGCTCTCCACTTAATTTTTATTATAGAAAGGTAATGAAAATAGAACTAAATTTATCTAAGTAAATAGGAAAACTAAATACTTTTAAGATATATATACTCACTAAATGACTTGCAGATGGTATTTCTGTGAGATCTATTTTTTATACGTTTATTTATGAGAGAGAGAGAGAGAGAGAGAGACTGAGAGACTGAGTGCTAGTGGGGAGGTGCAAAGAGAGAGGGAGACACAGAATCAAAAGCAGGCTCCAGGCTCAGAGCTTCATCACAGAGCCCAATGTGGGGCTCAAACTCAAGACCTTGAGATCATAACCTGAGCCAAAGTCAGATGCTTAACCAGCTGAGCCACCTAGGTGACCCAAGATCTGTTTTTTTTTTTTTTTTGAATTATCAACAACTCTTTGTGTTTGTTTTTTTAAATTTACTGATAAATAGTTAATAATGGTTCCATTCTTGCAAGTCCAATAGCCACAGATGGAGTATAATATGGACATGCCTCAGGCAAACTCAAAAACAAACAAAACAAAACAAAACAAAAAAACCAAAAAGTCTGTTTCCTTATTTATCCTTTGAGGGTTTTCCTAAACATAAAGCATATAATCATCATCATCATCATCATCAAATCAAAAAGGGAGATATCAAAGAGGCATAACTTTGGGGTAAGATGGAAGAGTTGCTTGTAAAAACCAAGGATATGTAGGGAAACAGGTAAAGTTGCCTGAAGAATTTGTTCTTTGTGTTAATGGTAAAAAGAACTTTCCACGCAGATTCATGGAAGGTGCTAGAATCAAACAGAATTCAGTGACTAAGATAGTATTAATTTGAGATGAAGAAAAAAAGGCCGATCATTGCTGTACGTTAAACAAAGTTAGCATTGAAACAAGTGGTTGCTTTAAAAACAAAGCAAACAAAACAAAACAAACCTCATCAAACAAGCTAAGCACAAGCTTGATAAATGACTGCACTTGTCTCAGCATCGCGGCCTGGAAGAAGTCCACAGCTGCCCATTTTAGACTGGGGACGTACGGTAAAACACAAACATCCATCTGCTCTTAGGCACACACATACACACACATGCAACAACATAATGCAGCAAGTAAATACATAACTGAGTTGATTATGTCCTAGAAGAAATATGATATAAGAAAAAAGCCTGGAAAATTTTGAAAATGAATATATTTCAGAACATCAAGTAGATTAAAGAAGGCATCATATTAAAAAAATAACAAGACATGACAAAATGAAATCAGAATTAATTAAATAAAAAGAACAGTTTTTAAAAAAAAGACGAACTAGAGGCACCTGAGTGGCTCAGTCAGTTAAGTGTCCAACTTTTTTTTTTTTTCAGTAGTAATATACTAATTTGTTAGAAGACTTAATGTGGACATTTAGTGTGAATTTAGAATGGTTATTCTTAATGACCATTTTTTTAATTCAGCGGTTTTATTTTTTAATTTGTAAAATTTTTAAAATTTAAACTTTAGTTAATATACAGTGCAATATTGGTTTCAGGAGTAAAATTCAGTGAACCATCGCACTTACATACAACAACTAGTGCTCATCACAACAAGTGCCCTCCTTAGTACCTACCCATTTCCCTTCCAGCCCATCCCCCACCCATATCCCTCCATCAACGCATAGTTTATTCTCCATCATTAAGAGTCCCTTATGGTTTGTTTCCTCTGTTCCTTTTTCCTCCCCCTTCCCACATGTTCATATGTTTTGTTTCTTAAATTCCACATATGAGTGAAATCATATGCAATTTGTCTTTTGCTGATTGACTTATTTCGCTTAGCATAATACATTCTTGCTCCATCCACATCACTGCAAATGGCAAGATTTTATCCTTTTTGATGGCTGAGTAATATTCCGTTGTGTGTATACATGTATGTATGTGTGTGTGTGTGTGTGTGTGTACACCACCTCTTCTTTATCCATTATTCAATTGATGGACATTTGGTCTCTCTATATTTTGGCTATTGTTGATAATGCTACTATAAATATTAGGGTGCATGTATCCCTTCAAATCTGTATTTTTGTATCCTTTAGGTAAATCCCTACTAGTGGAATTGCTTGGTTTTAAGGTGGTTTTATTTTTAGTTTCTTGAGGAACCTCCATATTGTTCTCCAGAGTGGCTATGCCAGTTTGCATTCCTGCCAACAGTGCGAATGGGTTTCCTTTTCTCTGCATCATTTGTCAATGTTTTGACCATTGTTTCTTGTTTTGTTAATTTTAGCCATTCTGAGAGGTGTGCAGTGGTGTCTCGCCATGGTTTGCTTTGAATTTCCCTGATGATGATTGATGTTGAGCATCTTTTCATGTGTCTGCTAGCCATCTGAATGTCTTCTTTGGAAAAGTATCTATTCATGTCTTCTGCCCATTTCTTAATTGTGTTGTTTGGTTTTTGGACATTGGGTTTAATAAGTTCTTTATAGATTTTGGATACTAACCCTTTATCAGATAAATTGTTCACACATATCTTCTCCCATTCCATGGGCTACCTTTGAGTTTTGTTGATTGCTTTCTTTGCTGTGCAGAAGTCTTTTGTTTTGATAAAGTCCAAATAGTTCATGTTTTTAAGCTATATTACAAAGCTGTAGTCATCAAGAAAGTATGATAGTTGCGCAAAAACAGACACATAGATCAATGGAACAGAATAAAAAATACAGAAATGGACCCACAACTATATGGTCAACCAATCTTTGACAAAGCAGGAAAGAATATCCAATGGAAAAAAGACAGTCTCTTTAACAAACAGTGTTGAGAAAATTGAATGGTGACATGCAGAAGAATGAAACTAGACCACTTTCTCATACCATACACAAAAATAAATTCAAAATGGATGAAAGGCCTAAATGTGAGACAGTAAACCATCAAAATCCTAGAGGAGAAAGCAGGCAACCACCTCTTTGACCTTAGCCAGAGAAACTTCTTCCTGGACGCATTGTCAAAGACAAGGGAAACAAAAGCAGTGGACTCTTAATTTGGACAAGGTCACTATCTCAGGATTTGAGAGTTTGAGTTCCACACTGGGCTCTACACTCTCTGCAGAGAATACAAAGCCTAGTTGGGATTCTTTCTCCCTCCCTCTCTCTCTCTCTCTGCCCCTCCTGTGCTCGCATGTGCTTTCTCTCTCTCTCTCTCTCAAAATAAATAACTAAATTTAAAAAAAGAAAAGAATATAATTTCAAATATTGGCAAACATACCTAAAGGCATTTAAAGGAAAGTTAAATGGAGACGTTACACATTAGGTTATGCACAAAAATTAAAATGATGAATTATAGAATACTACTGAGAAATTTGTCAAGTTATAGTGCTAATAATAAATAAATAATTTTAACAAAGAGGGTTCCAAAAGCTACCAAGAAAAAGAATACATTCCCTACAAAGGAATGGCAATGAGATTAACAAAAATCTTGTCATTAAGCTAATATAAGCCACAAAATATTTGAAATTGTTGGAGCAAAAGTACTCCCAATCTAGAATTACGTACCTACCTAAATGATTTAATATTAAGTGCAAAACAACAATATTTTAAAACACAAAGAATAATACAATTTGCCCCTTATTTACCCACAGTGAAAAATTATAGAAAGGTTTCCTCAGCATGGAAGTAAACCAGTAGAAATGTATGGTATGCAAGGGAAAAAATGGCAAATGCAGAAGTTAAATTAACTATTGACTTTAAGTACAATATAATAACTGATTGTCTTTTAAAGGTGAAGCTACTTAAACACTAATTTCATGTAAGGTCTAGTATTTGTGAAACATGTTGAAAGCTTACACTATTTTGTGGTTCAGGTGAAAGATTTATTGAATATTTAAACAGTAGAAATCCATCTTCAGCATCTAAATGAAGTGAGAAAGAAGGGAATATATACATATATGCATGCCAAAAAAATCTAATAGTAGAAATGTTAAAATATATCGATAATATTCATGAACATAAAAATCTTATATTAACCTCCTAAAGATAAATTTACATATTGGTTAACCAAAACTTCATGTGCTGCTTTGAAATGAAAAACCTTAAGTAAATAGCACTAACAAAGATAAATAAAAATTAAATATGAATCACAACAAGCTTTGATGAAGAACTTTATATGTTCATTTTAAAATGGATACAGAAAAGAACCAAGGATTTTCCTTGAATAGCAAGAATTATTATAAAACTCTAGTAATTGAAGTATATACTATCTGTATAGGAATAGATAAGTTAATGGAATCAAATAGAGTATTTAAAAACATAACCACAATGCAGAGAAACTCAACCTTCAACCAAGATAAAATTATCAATCAGATAAACTTCTTGAAAAACTTTCATTGAGGAGAATACTATTAAAGGTAAACATAAAATTAAAATACAAGAAAAATAAAGCAAAAGCTTGTCACCATACTATGCCCCAAGTTAATTCCAGATCAATGAAATGACTAAAATGAAAAACTTCAGATGAAAATACATGTATGAGAATATTTTTCTGTGAAAGGGAGGCATGCTTTTTAAATGTTACAGTTATCACAAACCATTAAACAATAAATTGTATAGATTATAATTAGAAATTGCATATATTACAATTACAAATGAAAACAGAAAATATAATTCCAAATTTATTTAAAAATCAGAAGTTGTTCAGTAGAGGGGAAGTTATCTCCCGTGAGCCAATTTCCTTTCATTCCTAATGGGCAATTACGCCCCCTAAGGGTTGGCCTCAGCTATTTTTGTGTTGACTGTAGGACAAAAAGTGGGCTGAGTCAAGCTTGTAGCTTGCTTTTTCAAGAAAAGTAATGAAAGAAAAGAAGTATTTGAGTGTGCTTGAGGGAAGTTTTGATAGATTTTCCAGCTACCACTCTGTATTTCTCAGCTGCTTTCTGGGTGTTCAAGGACCCATTTTGCAATAGATTCCCTTATTAAAGAAACTTGAGAGGTATTTCTCTCAGCCTCCAGCTGCAAGAAATCATTATGGTCATTTCTGGTTCTAATTCCATGAGAACAGGGGAAGGCAGATAAATTTTACTAGCAGTCTTGAGCTCAGCCAGTTCTGTTGGGAGGTTTATATTCATTACCCAGGAAAAAAAAATTGGAGAACCTAAGTTGCTTTAAAAATGGGAGGGGGGGAGCGGGAGTATTGGTTGTCAGGGTTACAGGATTTTGCAGAATTACAAGTGTCCTGAAGCAGGTCATCTGAGGGTTGGATGTTGCTACTGAATTTGTTATCTGCCTTTAGACTAGAGACAGTATCTAGATGTAGTTGCAGGTTAGCTCCAATTCTATACAGGTAAATTCCATGTAGTATATGCCCCTAAATTTAATTAGAAAGAGACATCCCAAAGAACCCTTCGTGTGAAATTCTTAGAAATCAAGCTGGTAACTGTCCTTTTGCCTTTATTTTCTTCTTGAAACATTTGCTTCAAAAGATGGATACTCTAGAAAGGTGGTAAGCACAGATTGCCTGGAATCACATGCCTAGTCTACTTACATCAGTGTACTGATTGACTGTTATCAAGAATGTGCAAGCACTGTTATCAAGAATGTGCAAGCACATGGTGTACTTGGCCTGGAGCACTGTAAATATCCAATAGACACTTTTTACTGTTAGGTCATAATATGTTACGTTACTGCTCTTTGTTTTTCATCCTTCTTTAGGTTTCTTTTATTTCAAAATCTGTTATTTTTTTAAATCCAACTTTTAACCTGTAGTTTATTTTTCAAATTTGAAACATAGGTATAAAATATGATGCAAGTTCTCTTATGTCCTTAAAAACTTATTGAAATTAGCTGTGGTTTTGCTCATGACTTATATTTTAATTGTCAGCCACCATTGGCCACATAACTAGCTAATATAGTTTCTGTTAATTCCTGTTAGGAATTAATTGGAAAGTTTCAACTACTCTTGTGTGCTTTGGTTCAAATCACTGGGAATGTGCTCATCTTCAGTTGACTTAGCTGAAATGTATCTTTATGTTTGGTTTACTCACTGCTTTCTCTGTCTTTCATGAAAGCACAGAGGTTTTGATTTTGAGAAACATTTGGAAATCCTGCCGGCAGAATTAGGTCATGTTAACCTATATTCCCTCTTTCACTTACACACCATGTTGGCCCAGATCTCTTCTTTTGGGAAGGCATTAAGTTGTTCTGAAAAATATTCAGATCCCAGTGATTTCTATTAAATAACCGTGGACTCCATCCTTGGACTTTCCCATACTTTTCTGAATATGAAGTAGAATACCTCTGAGACTCAGCTGACCTGAACAATGGGCAAGTTTTCCCCATGGTATTTCAGTTTTAAATACAGAAGAAATTAACATGTTCCCTGCGCAGCACTTCATTGTTAAACTGTGACAGAATATTTTTTTTTCTACAATAAATGTAGTCCCAGATTTAAAGAACATAGGCTGTAAGAAACCTTCGTATGGAATAGGTTGAATTTAAAATCTGTCTGACATTGACAAAATTGCAATGATTTTTTTTAATAGCAAATAAAATCTGTAAGATAGTACCTTTGGGATTTTAGACAGAGTCAATCCTAAGAGCTGCATTCTTCCTTAATTTACATTTTAAGTGCTCATCAAGGTAGAAGGCAATGAATTCAGAAGACAGAGCTTATAATGATTTTCTCTTCTTTTGAACTAGGGCAATATCTTCAAGGTCATATAATATTATTTTTAAACTTTTAAAACATCATTTTTCATATTATGTCAAGCATAATGTCAAGCTTAGATACAAACTAGGGTAACAGGATTTTGACACCAAACGTACATGAAATTGCTAATCCTTAGCTAACATTTTGTAGTGTGCGATGAAATTACATCCACAGTATTTAAGAGAAAATAAACAGTGATCAATGTGATTGGTTAGTTTTAGTGTCCATGATTACTTCCAGTTGGTGCTTTGAAAAGAAGAAGGAAATTATTTAGAACTCTCAGTTTGTATTACCATGATCTACAGACATCACTCCTTAAATTTTTCTTGAAAAATACAGATTGAAAGACAAAGAAAAAATGAACTTTATCATTCTGATTTTTTTTCTTTTTTGAACTTAACATACCAAACCTGTGAGATATTAGCTTTAATAGATCAGATGAGTAAAGAAAAAGTGGAAGAGACCACGGAAGGAAGGTTAGAAAAGTGAAGAAAGATCATGAGAGTCTTGTATGATTGAAGCTACAGGGAAAAAAGGTCAAGTAAATTTAAAAAAATGTTTATTTTTAAGAGAGAAAGACAGAGTGCGAGTGGGGGAGGGGCAGAAAGAGAGGGAAACAGAATCCAAAGTAGACTCCAGGCTCCAAGCTGTCAGCACAGAACCTGATATGAGGCTCGAACTCATAAACTGTTAGATTACGACCTGAGCCAAAGTTGGAACCTTGACCAACTGAGCCACCCAGCTGCCCCTGACAGAGAACTTTCAATGAATTAGTTGGTGGAGCTGGATTTCAGTGGGTTGAGAATTATGGTGCAAGTGTTAAGAAAATCAGTTTATGAACACAACCACAGGGAGAATCCATATCTTTTTTATTTTAGCTATTGTTCTTTCTATTATAGCATGCTGCTGCTCAGCATTGCAAATAATTTTGGTACAGTTTTTAGCAATGAATATTTTCAGTTTATCAACCACAAGAAGAAAAATGCTTGTTTGATGTCAGATTTCTGTGAGAATGAGCTGAAACTCAGAAATTCAACATGTCAAATAAACTGTATACAAAGATACAGGAACAATATTGAAGTTGCTTCTTTTTGAAAGTCAGGTGGACATATAGTACAGAGAAGCTAAGCACAGCATACTAAGATATATTATACTATCTTGGTTATATTAGTCAATGTTTTTTAACCAGTCATTCTGCACCATGTTGCAGACTGCAGCTTTCAGGAAGGTGGGGAATTGATGCCTGTTTAGGTGTACGTACCAACATATATAATCCAGAATAATCATGTCAAATTTATTTTAAAATAACTCGTTTATTCATTGTGAAGAAAAAACCGATAGCAAATGATTTAATAAACTATATAGAAATAATTGCATAAAGTTCATTTTTTAAATATTGTCTATAGAAGGCCATCATAAAAAAAGACATATGGACTTAATTTAATCTCAGCCTATATATAATATATGTTTTTACTACTGAATCATGAGTGTAGTGTAAAGTCAAGTCTGGGGACCTTCTTTGGGAGACTGAATGTGAGTCACTGTATGTTGTCTTGTTTTTTTTCTACCTAAGTTTGAGGCACCAGTACATGCAATTTGAAGTCAAGACTATTGTAAGGTTATATAATTTAATAAAATTCCTTATTTAAGTCAGCCAGATCCAAAGTTTCATTCTGTTTCAGTTGTCAAACATGCTTTAAATATATGTGTGTGTGTGTGTGTGTGTGTGTGTATACATGTATATATATATACACATATATATCCTTTTCTATATATAACTATTGTATAAGGCTATAAACTTCTATATGGTTATATAACTGCATCCCTCAAGTTTTATACACATATGTTCATAAAATCATTTATTCGTATAATACTCTATATTTACTTATATGTAACAAATATATCTAAAACCACTGTATAACTACAGTTACATAAGCCCTACTGTAACCATGTATATATAACTTTAACCCTAGCTATATATAACCATCTTCCCAGTGAAGATCATTTTGATCAAACAAGTGTACAAACAAAATTATATGAAAATCCTGCTTGAATAATATGATTCTGTAGAGATGATGACACTGAAGTTCTTTCTGTTGGCTTTCGGAAACTCGAGTGAGTAGTAAATAGAAAGTTGTTGGGGTTCACAGAGATGCAGCTTCTGAACAGTGCCTTAGACACTTAAAGCATTTGTACCCGTGTGTCCTTTCTTTCCATAGTGAATGGATTCTAGTCAGAAGTGTTGTAGCATTTAAAAGAAAACTACTATATTTGGAATCAGGGCAGCGACATTCCTGGCCCATGACTACCTTCATTGTAAGCACAAATGTTACTCTTCCTGCTTATTAGTGTCCTCCCATATAAAAAGAAGGGGTAACACTAGGTGTCTAATATGATTTTCATTTCTGTTATCTTGTATTCTGTGTTGAAGTTAATTTTTTAAATTCTAAAATGTTTTTAGTGCACCAGAGTGATTAGATTAACTGCAGCATAGTTTTGTAAGGCAAATATGGCTTTGGAAAACAAATATTTACCACCCAACATGGCTTTTCTTAATGTGGAATTTTCATTTGTTTAAAGCAGAGTACATACGTCTTTTTTTAAAAAAAATTAAATGGAATTCAGTGTGAATACTTTCTCCTAATGCAAGCTTAAGTTATTATACATTTCACAGTGGAGTCCTTCCAAAATGCCAATGAATATATTTTATCTATATTTAGCTTCTTTCTTTTTCAAATTAAGCTGGCTATTGAAAGGTATAATTGGTTCGACTCTGGGCAGTTTTGTTCATCCAAATTAATGACTCAGATGTCATTGAAATCAAAGTTCCTCTTTCTTTAAGAGTTAAATTAATTTAATGGTCATAATTCTTATTATTCAACACTTATTAGTGTCGTATTCAAGACTTATAATTCTATTCTTAGTGTTAAGAAAAAAGTATACTGCACGTGTTATACTCTTTCAATAAAGAGTTTTACATTTAAAAATTTTGGTCTCTTCAGCAATATGAACCAGTAAGATAGGATTAAGAACTAAAGAAGCTTCCATGTTTATAAGTGTTTCCAAATAGAATTCAAAGACATTCATTCATGCAGTATGGACAGAGATGTCACATAGCTATTGCTGTCTCATTATCACTGCATTTGTTTATCCTTGTCTCCATTTACATTGATCCAAAGTGAATGTCAAGTGAAAGATTCTCTCTTCCACTAGTATTCAGTCTGAATAAGTAGTTGTTTGCTTTCTATGGCTACTTTGTGTACAGGCTATTATTCTATATCTGCATCATTTTGTGCATGTTAAAAGTAGAATTATATCACAGAACATGGGTCAAATTTGATTGGAGTCAGCCTTGGATTCAGTTTTGACAATAACCAGCTTTTTGAACTTGGACACTTTATCATAAGTTTCTCTTTCTTTATATTTAGTTCAAATAAGCAATAATCTCTATTGGAAAATTATTCTTGGATAATTAAATATTATAAGGTACCATTTTACTATGTCTAGTAGGATATGTATGACCTGATTTTCCTTTTCTCTTCTCCTGTATGGCTTTACAATATGAAGATGGTGACTCTTAACTCTTCTTCTTTTTTCTTTTTTTTTTTTTTTAAATTTCTTTTTTGATGTTTTATTTATTTTTAGGAGAGAGAGAGAGACAGCGCGAGCAGGGGAGGGTCAGAGAGAGAGGGAGACACAGACTGAAACATGCTCCAGGCTCTGAGCTGGCAGTCAGCGCAGAGCCCGACGCGGGGCTCGAACCCACGAACCGCGAGATCATGACCTAAGCGAAAGTCGGACGCTTAACCGACTAAGCCACCCAGGCGCCCCTCTTCTTTTTTCTTTTTAATTACACTTATTAGAGTGGATATTTGAAGCCAGAGCAATGATTAGGAGATTCTGTTGCTCTGATGAGGGTAATCCACTAATAGAGGGAAAAAATCTACTCTGTGTTAGTGAGAGTCTATTGTCCATAACAAAAGTAGATCCTTTGGAAAATTTTTTATCTTAAGAGAAATATTAAATTAGAACTCAACCATAGGTTCAAAACCATGGGTATGAAGTTAAAGTGGGTCAAAAAATACAAACAGGTACTGCAACAGATCTGCCTGAGAGATGTAAAAGAAGTCTCTCTGGTCCTTCCAATTTCAGTTGAGCTAAGGAATGAAAAGACTGTCAGTCCTTGACAAGGGAGGCTTTTCCACAGGAGCTTCCCACTGAAAACCTGGTTTTGATCCAGTTGTAAAAGAAAAGATTTTGAATTCTAGATTGATTTCATAGTCAGTTTTAATGAATATTTTCAGTTACATGAAGAATATTAACAATACCTTAATGTATGCCTACTATTTCAAATAAATTACTTATCACCATTAATTTATTCATTTATCTATCTAAAAATATTTATTGAGCTCATGCCATATGCCAGATACTGCTCTAATTCACACAGGTAATTAACAAAGTCCTGTCTTTATGGAGCTAACATTCTGGTTGGAAACAGGAATGCACAAACCAGTTAAAATATAGCATGACAGATAATAAGGCCTGTAACTTCTAGTCATTGCATTCCTATGAAAATTTCCCTCCATCTTTTTCTTCAAAATTAAAATCTCACTATTTTCATTTTCTCTACCTCCTAGCAGCATTTATTCCTTATTTTGACTAAACTTGTCTGAGGGCTCGGTCTTTGGGCTTTTTCTCCAACCTTTTCCCATCTCTTACCTAGGTTAGATGACATGTAAATGCTGAGGAATCCAAATAGGTATATCTAGCCCATACCTCTTTGCTGAACTTCAGGTTCCTATATTCCAGTAACTATTCAACATCTCTAATAAGAGTACCAAAAGACCTCCCAAAAAAGGAGTAATAGTTTTCTCACTCAAACTTGTTTTCCCCCATATCCTTATACAATTTAGTAAATCTACCCAGAAGGAATAATCTGGTACAGATTCTAGACTATATAGTATCATAAATCCCTTCCTGCAGATGGGACCTAAGTAATGCAGTTGATTTTTTTTAGGTTATACGATATGACACGAGGTAGGTTAGAAATCAATTTCTCTGTTTCATAGAATTATAGAATACCAAAAGGAAAAAAAAAACAGTAGTAATAATTTAGCCACGTCCCTGTTACAGAAGAGAACAGAGAGGTCTATGGAAGTTAAGGAACTCCCTAGATTGTGACGGAACCAGTTTAGTGTATCTCCCTCTGCAGCTATATAAGGATGTTAGCCTTCTTAAATCAATCACTACACTGCAAGGTGAAAAGACACTTAGGGGAGATATGTAAAAATTGCAGTAGAGAGCAGCAAAGTCCATGTGAAATTGACAGAAGAGATTTCATAAAGGAAGTGACTGGGGATATTTCTTGGAAGACCTATAGTAGTTTTCTAGGCCGGAATGAGAGGCAGTGAGGGTACTCCAGGTGAAACCCTCAGATAGTTGACTTCTCTGCAACCATTGATAATGTTGGAAATTGCTTCACCTTAATATTCTTTTCATTCATAGGCATGATAGCACAGTTTCCTTCCCCATCTCAACTGCTACATTTTGTTCCTAATGCAATACTTGAACACTCTTGGTTTGTTTTCCCAAGTGGTTAGATGTGAGATTCTAGAGAATGTGTAAACAAATCAAAATCCCTGAAATCTGAATCTACTAAATCATGTAATGACTCTAATCCTACTGCCATAAGCAGCACAGCATGTTGCACCATATGGTGAATAAAATAGTTTGATTCAGAGAAAAATATTATTGTTTGAAAGAAAGAAACCTCTATCCATTCCCCTTATGATTTTCGAGTCTCACTTTGTTAAATCGAATGTTAAGGATTCTAGTTTTTAGATTTGTAAACATTTTGTTTTCTCTAAGTTAATAAAGAGAGTGTGTTCTGATGCTTCCCATATACATGTAGGGGTTACAAGCAAAAGTCATAAGATCATTATTATACCATCTGTTCCAGCTGGTTTGTCTTAGTCACATGCTTTTCAGTGTGCTTTCTGAGCTATCACAAACTGCCAATTAATTATGAAAACCTAACAGGTTGTCAGAGGTTATAGTACTGAGACAGTGAGATCATGAGTCAGTATATCCTGGGATCGATTACTACTGATTTACAATTTCCAGAACACCTTCTGTGGATGAGTGAACTTTTAAAGACATAATGATGACATCCTTTGCATCCTGTAGCTGAAGAGAAATAAGAAAATAATAATTATTTTCTGAGCATCCATCAAGAAGAGTCATCTTTTTATTTAGTTTGGTAATTGATAACTATATAATTGGATTCAATATTTTTTTAATAACATCTGAGTGAAGAAAATCTTGTAAGGTAGCCATTCACAGAAGATAAATACAGAAATTCGTTGCGGTTTTTTGTCTTCTCTAATACCCAATGTTGAGCTCAAATGCCTATCTGCAATTGAAATCAGAAACAAAGAGATACAACTTTTGATATTAGTTGTTTCATTTTATCTGTGATATCAAGTAAATCACTCCAGTTGCATGATAGCTTTTGCTGAGATAAAGCATTTATATTTTATAATTTTTGTATAACTTGGTATTATAAAGAAATTTTAGACTTGAAAAATATAGGACTATCAAAGAAAAAATTAATCATGGTTAATAATATGAAAAGTCGATTTAAATGGTATAAATAAGTTTATATGATGCACTGAAGGTTTACATGTTGACTTGTTATTAACTTTTACTGAAATTTCTTAAAGCAGATTTTCCTAGTTTATTGCCTCTTGGCAGAGAAAATATGTAGGGAGATTGTTATCTAATTACCAATGTGTGGAAGTTTACTTACAAAAATTTATGAGATTTTTGTTCACCTATTAAAATCAATTGTTCATTTAATCTATATTTTATAGTATATGAAATATTTAGTCCTGTGAAATATATGTGTGTGAGTATGTGTGTGTGTGAGAGAGTTAGAAAGAGGAAGAAAAAGAAGTGCCTGGGTTAAGCAACTGACTTCTGTTCAGGTCATGATTTCGCAGTTCATGAGTTTGAGCTCTGCATCAGGCTCTGTGGTCACAGCTCAGAGCTTGGAGCCTGCTTTGGATTCTGTCTTCCTCTCTCTCTGCCCCTCCCCTGCTCATGCTATGTGTCTCTCTTGATTTCTCAAAGATAAATAAACATTTTTAAAAAGAGGAAGAAAAAGAGAAACTCTTAAATGAGCAGTTCAAGAAATTTATTACCTCACCTTTACCCCATCATGATGGGACAAGGTTGTTATTATACCTCTTTTCTCCCTCTCCTGGTTGGCAACATAGTAAAATAGTATTTAGAACCCTTAGAAAATATCCCCTCAGCTCAGTTTGTCCTGTTTGCTTTGTTCTTGGGCTCTATCTTGGAGTTAAAATATTCCATCCAGTTGTCTTATAAACAAATATTTGCCTCTGAAAGAAGGATTAGACTATACATCAAAATGACAGCAAAGGGATGGATTGCAAATGAAATTATTTAGTTTTCTAGGCTAGTTTTCAGATGTTTTGTAGCAGTAGTGATATAGGGATTGCATTCAATATCATCAGAATGTAAGAAAACACAATCTGTTTTTTTTACTATTGAATGCAGGATGACATTCATTTATGCATTCACTTATTGAGTGTCTAGTAGGTACCCGACAATTTGCCAGGCCAGATGATATAATGCTAAGAAGAAAATACAACCCAGATACCTGCATTCATCAGATTTGAAGGAGAAGATAATTATATAATGTAGTGAAGAAAGCCAACATTATTCAAATTATCACATTAATGATGTATAATTACAAATGGTTGCTCTGAAATGAAGGGGAACTGACCTATGAGCATGAGTAGCTAAGAAATGCAATTCAGGCTTGGTGTGATAAGAAAAGACACTTAAAGGATGTTTGATATGCGAAGGTCTTTGAGTGATAAATGGGGGTTGGGAGAGGTGAATTTCAAATGGTGGAAATAGTGTATGAAAGTCCTATAGTGAGAACACACCAAGTAAGTTCAGTGTGACTGAAAAATATGCAGAGCCTGGACCCTATGGGCACTTGTAAGTTATTTCAGAGATTTTGATTTTGATTTTAAGGGTAAATGAGTATATCCTAAAGTTTTTAACAAGGACAGTTACATCATGATATTTGCTTTTGACATGATCACTCAGGCTGTTGGGTGGGGAATAATTCAAGGTGCATGTGCATAAATGTGGATGACCAGTAAGGGTATGATGGGGTGGTTTAGGGTCAAGTGGTGCTGATAGTTTGAACTAGGGTTGTGACAGTAGACTGGAAAGAAACTGATGTTTGGGATATATATTTTGAAGGTAGAACTAACAGAATTTAAGAATGGGTTTGATATTAAAGGTAAGGGAGATAAACCTGTCTCTTTCATTTCTGTGTTGAGTAATAGATGGATGGAAATCTGGGAAAGCATGATTTTATGTGGGGTTTGTATGTTATGAACTGTTGTTGAAACATAACGGTGGAGCTGTTAAGTAGCCTAACTATACCAATCTGGAGATTGAGTGAGAAGCAATAATATAAAGGTTTCCACTGCTATCTGAAAGTATAGCATTTCTATGAAAACTTTCATAAGCCAAAAAGCATAAAATGAAGAAGGAATTGCCATTAATTTATAGGGAAAAATTTTTTAGTGTTCTCAGACCCCCCAAACCCCTCTTAGTCTTTTCTGATACCTTAGGACTCATCTTGCTAATGGATAAACAAAATAAATCAAGATAAAGTACAGTTGCTCACAGACACAGTTCAAAGCCCTGGTGGCTAGGTGCTGAAATGTTGAAGGTAATTAGTTGCCTGGGAAGGAGCTTGGTTGAGCCACTCTCTCTGCTCCATGCTCCTGAGGCATGCTGCTTCTTTAAGGGGTGACTGCAGAACAAACTCTCAACACCTTTAACCCTTTTCACTGTGTGTTTGTTTGTGTGTGTGTGTGTGTGTGTGTGTGTGTGTGAAAGCAAAAATTGTTTTCGTATTTCTTTTGGTTAATGAAAATAGGTACGTACGTAGGTGTTCAGTAAAAGCAAAGTGGTCTAAGGTAAATTTTGAAAAGCAGGAGGTAGCTGTAATTATAACCACAGATGTTGTTGAATGTTGGCTGGATGAATAGAGTAGGTATGTGGCTAACAACAATATTTGATAAGCTATAATATTAAATGGTGAAGCAAAGGAGTGGGATGAAATTACAAAATGGCTAAGAAGGAGTTTTCTTTACAGAAATTCTACAGAACTGGAAGTGAGGAGTGTCATAAACATCAAGTAAAGTGACTATTTCTTGAAAAAAAGAAATGTTATTTGGATAGAGTGATAGAAATGCTTGAGTGGATGAGGTTCAGAAATTAGCCAGAATGTGATACACAACTCTTTCATAAAATTCAGAAAGTAGAGGAGAAAAATAATCTTAAAAACCTGGGTGATTTGAGCACCTTTAAGGATAGAAGTTAATAACTGAGTGAGGGAGTTTAGAAAACAGTAATCAACATGGTTAAATAATTGGTTAAGTGTCTCAAGGAGTCAGACAGATGTATAGTATGGATTAGATAGGAGAAGGAGCTCCTTTTTTTGTCACAATAGGGGCAGAGATATGTTGGTGGAAAATGATAAAACAGAATATAGTTTAATTCAAAGCATTGATTTGGTGGAGCACCTAAGGGCCTCAGTCAGTTAAGCATCCAACATTGGCTCAGGTCATGATCTCATGGTTCAATGTTTCAAGCCCCGTGTCAGGCTCTGTGCTGACAACTCTGAGCCTGGAGCCTGTTTCAAATTCTGTCTCCCCCTCTTTCTGCCCCTCCCCCATTCATGCTCTGTCTGTCTCTCAAAAATAAATAAAATGTTATAAATTTAAAAAAAAAAACCTTGATTTGTTGGTTTGAAAGAGGGCTTAGAGTTTATATGATTATAAATTTATGCTATTTTACAATTTCTCTTGTGTGTCCAAAGACACAGAGCAGTGGAAAGACTCCTATAGGTTTTAGTTTAAAGCACTTAGGAATAAAGTTTTTGAAGATATTCTTTATGATAGTGTTGGAAAAATGCCTTCACAACTCAATATAACTGTCTGCTTAATTTTTGTTGTACCTCAGTTTATTAAGTGCCTACCATAGAAAACTACCTTATCAAACTCTCAGCAATCTTTACTAGTGGATTATTTTAGTTAAGTGTTATTCATCAAATGTATTCAAAGAGGAGTTAAAGAT
The DNA here is from genome assembly GCA_017311185.1 of Proteles cristata cristata. Taxonomy (NCBI): domain Eukaryota; kingdom Metazoa; phylum Chordata; class Mammalia; order Carnivora; family Hyaenidae; genus Proteles; species Proteles cristata. The sequence goes on from JAESUZ010000890.1 coordinate 185,425, forward strand.
TTATAAGTATGTTGATAATTGTACTCTATATAGATGCTTAGAAAATTAGCCATGGTTTAAAGTTTCTTTCATTTTCATTTTCTTTCAACTTGACTTTAATAAATTTTTCCTCAATACATTTTGGTTGGCTTCTATATTTTTATGTATGCAATGTTGTGTAAAGCTGTATGAGTGAGAAATGTTAAAAAAAAAAGTGTTTGTTATGATGAAGGGGATTCTAATCTTTATTTGGAGAGGCTTACCTCTTATGGATTCAGTTGGCAGTTGCCTACAAGTTTTGATTAGATCTGTGGAGATTTCTATGCTCTATTAAGTACTTCTGGATGCATTTTTCAACATATACTGTATTTTCTGATTACTTGCAATGCTAATTTTCACAGGTGAAAAGCAATAAGAATGTTTAAGTGCTGGTCAGCTGTTTTCATTCTTGGATTCATTTTTCTGGAGTCAGAAGGAAGGCCACCCAAAGAAGCAGGATATGGCCTTAAATCCTACCAACCTCTAATAAGATTGCGACACAAGGTACAGTCACCATTCTGAATTTGCTCACAGTGCCTACCAATTACGAACTAAACTACTAGGTGTCTGCTTTATTATTCACTCAGGAGCACTTATGTCAGTGTATGCCTTCAGAATTTTAAAATATAAAATGGCAGTAATTTAGACATTTATAATTTGGGGAATTAAATATTTCTTGACAAAATACAGAGATGGCTTATTGAAAAAAATCATTAAAAGTTCCATTAAGCCATAGTAACGGATTTATAAAAATAAGTAAGTCTGTTAAGACCTAATCAACCAGATAGTTTCTTTCATTCCCATATTAAGTTAGGAATTTTTAAACTAAACATAAGTATCATGTTTTCTAATTCACAACAAAAGTAACCAAAAAGGGATGTCTGTATCATCTGGAGATATATAGGTTGGCAAAGAATTAGTATTTGTAGAAATCATTAGACATTTTAATTTCATAAAAATCATAATGTTAAGTTATTTTATATTGGGCAAATACCTTACTTCCTTATGTTAAATAGTTTCAAGTATAAAATAAGTTGATATTTAGACATCCTATAAATTATATAGATTATATAGTTATATTATTAAGCTAATGGTTTTTATTTTAGTAACAGATCATGATACTAAAGCAATGCTTAATTCAATCAAGTTAAAAGTTTATAATACATTTTGGTCTTAATAGAGAGAAGATAATAATAATTACAGGAGAAAAAATATATTTTAAAATTTCATATGTTACTTGTCCTAAACAAAATACTTAAAATAAATATAAGTACGGTTGATCCTTTAGCCATGTGGGGTTAGGGGCAGTACCCCTATGTAGTCGAAAATCTATGCATAACTTTTGACTCCCTCAAATCTTAAATATCAATAGGCTATTGTTGACTGAAGCCTTACTGATAATATAAACAGTTGACTAACACAAATTTTGTATGTTATATGTATTATATGCTACATTCTCACAATAAAGTTAGCTAGAGAGAAAATGTTATTAAAAAGTAGAAGGAAGAGAAAATTTACACTTACACTACTGTACTACATTTGTTTAAAAATAGTGTATAATTGGACCCACCCAGTTCAGACCTGTGTTGTATACATACAAATATATATCATTGCATACATTTTTGTTAAAATTCTTTCTTAATATTACAGTGTTTTTGATTAAAAAGCTAAGTTTTACTTGGATTTTTATGTGCCAGACCATAGGGTAAGCTCTTTAATGTCATATTTTATTTAATAAGCAAACAATCTTATAAAGATCTACCTGTTTAATTTTATAAATGAAAAATCAATTTGTAAAAACATTAAGAGATCCAATGACTGTATATATGTATTAAATATATTAATTGAGTTAACATGAAATATAAGCTTGATAGCCAGAAAAAAGCAAAATAAGTAAAATATGAAAATATACTAAGTGTCAAAAATCATTGTTAAAATTTAGTCATGTGTAAAAGGAAATAAGTTTCTAGATAAACGCAATTGGATAATTCGACTTGTTCCACTACTTTTCAATTATCATCGTGTCCCCTACCTCACAGACTAGTCCAAAGTTTAGAAATAATAACTCCTTTATGAATACCCTGAAAATACTATTAATCCAATATATTGACTTATTTTGTTACATACTAGTGATATTTATTCTCTTCTGTTTGTCTCCCCTAAGTTATATGTCTTGAGGTAGGAAACAATGCCTTTCTAATCTTTACTTTCTGGTGCCATAAACATAGTTGAGACTGTTTATTTGACTCCATGGCAGAAAAATGACCAGCAGAATGCATGGCTATGCTGTTTTTATTTTTCTTCTGCTAAATAAAATACCACAGGTTTTTATGTGTCAGTATACATTTACAAACAAACTATTTTAAATTAAATTTGGATGTTGAAAATAAATTATTGATCATTCATTACTTAAACCTTTAAAGAAAAGAAACAACACAATGAGTCAAGCCTGTTTTAGAAACACTGATAATCCCCCCAAATGATCAAAGTTACCTCTCAATCTTTTCGATCTCTATGGGTCTTACCTTAAATAGTTAGCGATAATATATTATTACTGTTATTTAAAACAGAGAGGCAGAGAATGTTAGTAATACCTAACTTTCAAACAATTTGAGACAGAGGTAAAATTAAGTTATAAAAGGCATTCCATGAGTGTGTGTGTGTGTGTGTGTGTGTGTGTGTGTGTGTGTGTGTGTGTATTTTGACAAGAATAAAGAAGTATCCTAGGTTGTCAAAGTCCCTGCCAAAACCTCACAAGTACTTTCTACTCACTAGCAACACCCTACCCAACCACAGGGAATACAGGTCTTTATTTCCCCCAAGACTTTGAAGATTAATCTCATTATAGTCTATCTATCTATCTATCTACCTATCATCTATCTATCTATCATCTATCTATCTATCTATCTATCTATCTATCTATCTATCTATCTATCTATCTATCTCAATCATCTATCTATCTATTTTAAGTAGGCCCCAACACTAGGGCTGGAACTCATGACACTGAGATCAAGACCTGAGCTGAGATCCAGTCAGATGCTCAACCGACTTGGCCACCCAAGCACTCTGCCTTTATTTCTGTTTGAATTAATTTTTATTTAGATCCCAGAAATGCCCTGGTATCCTTTTTTCCACTGATTCCCATTTCAGTTATGGTTAGATGCAACATTAGTGGTGAGGATTTCACAAACCATAATTAAAAATGGCAGGGTCACAGGCATTTCCTATATCTCCTTTTAAAATATATTTTCATCCAGGAGCACCTGGGTGGCTCAGTTGGTTAAGGATCCGACTTCCGCTCAGGTCATGATCTCATGTTCTGTGGGTTCCAGCCCACTGTTGAGCCCTATGCTGACAACTCAGATCCTGGAGCCCACTTCAGATTCTGCATCTCCCTCTCCCTCTCTCTCTCTGACCCTCCTCCACTCTCTCTCTTTCTCTCTCTCTCAAAAGGAAATGAACATTTAAAAAGTTTTTTTTAAATAAAATACATTTTCATCCATAGAACTAATCAGCATTTGACATATATATTTATATGATAAATACATATAATATTTGTATGTGTATATTACATATGTATATTTCACTTATTTATTAGTTTATTGGATTGTTCCTTTCCATAATGATGTGAGCCATTATTCATCTTGAAATCCTGCAGGACCTAGAATTGTATTTGGCACATGGCCAAATTTAATAAATATATATGGAATGAATGACTCCATCTATTGACTAGAATAAGGCTGAAATCATACATATATATATCATATATATATAATTACATTATAGGGTTTATTATAATTAATAATAAATTAATTAGGTATGATTTTTCTATCATTTTATCATAGTAAATACAACAAATACTTAATAAAATGTTTAAAATAAATTATTTTAACCTACATAAATTAATTTCCTATTATTTGTTATTTTTTGACCTAAAGTTTTATTTAAATCATAAAGAATATAAATGTCTATATTTCTGTAAGACTTAGGGAAGATTTTCTGTTTGATTTAGGCTCCACTGTATTGAATATATTTATTGACTAATAAACTATAACATAAAAAATAGATAAAATAAATCTTGAGATATAATTAGCTATTTTCCACATTTTCCCCAGAAAGATGTCAGTACTTTGACTCTGAATAAATGTTATATTTAAGATTCATTTTTACCAAATATTTGTGTGCCAACTGTATAATGAATCCTCTTTGAGGAAGAAAAAATAAAATGTGACTTATTTGTCAGATTACACGGAAATATATTGTCGATCAAAATATAAATATATATACATGTTTATGTTATTTATTACTACATGTACACATAAATGTGATTGAAACATATTTGTGTCTTAAGATAAAAATGAATACCACATAAATTCATCATGCTAATTCTAGAAATTTTAATTATAGTCTGCAGTATGTCTGAAGGAGCTGATCATGTATTTTAACTGTTGAGTTATCCAACAGACACTTATGGAACATCAAATGTAGGAATTCATTAACTTTATTCCATTCATTAGGTCATTTAATTATGAATATTCATATGCAGTAAGGAATTTTATTATTTCTTAAGTGAGGAAACTAGATTCACAAATGTATAGTAATTTTTAATGTTACATACCAAGAAATTTAGGAAAAAGGATTGAATACACAGACTTAATAATGCAGAGTGTACAATGGGAACTTTTTGTAGTAATTTGACCTGTGTATCATATGTTTCCTACTCTCCCCACATTCTGATCACATGGTAGGAAGGTAGGATGTTATATCCCTTTGCGGTTGGATGGGACTTTGTGTCTAGTTCTGGCCAGTGAGTTAATAGAAGTGCCATGGGATGCATCTGCGTTGAACATTTGACTACAATTACAGAATGGTCCTGAGCTCTCTTTCCTCTAGCATCACAAACAGCATCTGTTCAAGGTAGTGGTTGCTCAGTCATCCCAAGTGTCTAAATAACTAGGAGTAAAACACTCAGGTAATTAGTAATTGTCTTGAAAGATAAAACGAAAGAGAGAAAAAACAAAGCAAAACACTATCATTTTAAACTACTGAGATGTGGGAGTTGTTTGTTATCTCAGCATGACCATAGCCTATCCTCACCAATAAAGGTATCCTCACCAGTAAAGACAGAACTAGAACTTAAACTCATATCACCTAATCAGCAATCCCAGATTCCTTTGTCTATACCATCTTGGGTTCTTATTTCATTTCCAGTCTTTGGCTTTTTCTTACTCTCTCTTCTCTCTTTCTTGTCCCAACTTCTTGCTGGGTCATAATTTTCGACCACAGGGTAATTTCCTATTGTGTTCATAACCCTGTAACATGCATGTCAAAATATTTTAGTATATTGCCATATACTCTCATTGGTTGGTTGTAAATCCTATTAGGAACAGTACTATACCTCATATCCCTTTCCTTACCTGTAGCACTGATCACATTGCTGCATTGTGTGCTGCTGGTGATAATCAAAGTCAGGCTTGAAGGAAGATCTTAGGAGGACAACAGGAGTGTTCTTTGAGTATACCTACTGTCCTTAGAGACCTTCAAATTCTTACCTCTTTGTGTGACCAGAGAATGCTATGTCCAGCTTCATGGTACAAAGCTATGCTGCAAACCAAAAGGGCTTTATGATTCCTTTACCTTCTAAATCAAAATGTTTGTCTATAAGAGTAGTTACTGTGTAAATGGGGAGAGTTGGCATAATTTAATGTGTCCAGAGAGTGTTGCTATGCACCGTTGTACAGAATAATTCAAATACATCATTTGTGAGAGATAAGTTTTTTCTATTGGTATTAAAGAATGGTAGCTGTGGATTGGTCAGAGTAGCAGGAGAGAACTCTAGGGAAGGAGACAAACATTAAACAACACATCAAAACCATGATTGCTTAGAGGTTGGAAACCTTCAGGCAAACCCAGGAGCATTATTTCCTGACTGAGGAAAAATTGTTCCATTCCATCTGAAATAGCTGACTGCTTGCAGCATGTTCAACAGAAGCCTCTTAAAATGTTAATATATTTTGCAGAAGCCAGAAAGCACTCTATATAAAAGCAACCAATGGTGGTGATGAAGGGGGTGAAGGAGTACTGGTCAAATAATTAATTAAATATTAAAGACTGCACTAACTAATATATAAATTGATCTGTTTATGCCATATACATCATAATGGCTTAATATTATTAATAAAATCTCAGATTTTTTTTCTAGTCAAGTAAATTATGTTTGAAAAATAAGAACATTCTTGGAACTTTATTTCTGAGAAATGGAATTCCAGTATTAACTGAGCTAGTTCCCAGACCAGGTTAAACAGCACATAACACAGAGAATGTTACATGAGAAGATCTGTGAGTTGAAGGATATCAGCTCTATTGTATGGCCCAGAAACCTGCCTATTCTTTGTACCAGAGAAAGACATGATCTTTATTATACTGGATGGCAAGTATTCCTGCCTGTCACTGTGAATGGTCATACAAACCCTGTCTTTTTAAGGTTTTAAACACACTTGCCCTTTGCTCTAGCGAGAGAGGTTATCTCTATGTTTCAAGGCAGTTTTCTACCCAAATATTCCTGACCAGATAGTCTAGAGCAAATGGCTCTGTGTCTCTGTACATGAGGCCTCAGAAACATGAGGGGCCATGAAGATTGTCTCCCAATGCATATGGAAAGCATTGCCTTTAACAGGAAGTTAGAATTGCCATCAAGTGTATCTAAAGCCAAAGTTAATTCTGTGTGTGTTTCCAAGTTGATCTGAGCACCCAGTACATGGTTAAAGGGTTGTCTTACCTTTACCTGGTTACCGTACCTTTCTGGAACTCTGAGGGGAGAGAAATATTTCGCTCACCTTTGGAGGTGTTGCTTGCATGTTTGCTCCATCAAACTAGGGTATATTTGATAAATTGGGGGAGACTGGCAAGCAGTAGACTGAATCATTCTGCTTAACAAAACTAAGTCAATAAAGGGATATATCTAACTTAAAATTCTTAAGATGAGGACCTGCTATAGAAAATTATTTTATCCCTTCAAGAATGAATTCTCAAAGCAGTACTATTATTATAGATGTGTAAGATGGTATGCAAAAATGAGTGCTCCTTCACACTTCTCTGACTCTACATTAAACTATTTTTTGTAAAGCTTTAAAAGTAGCTATAACTTGAAAGAATAGAGCTACTTTCCATTGAAGACTGAAAGTTTTTAAATGTTAAAAATGTGATGTTTTAGCATTCTATTTACATCTATTCACAAAGTACAACAAAGTAGGCAAATAAAGTCAAATTTATATAGTACATTAAAGCCAAGCTTGTCAGAATTTCAGAAAACTCTATGTATGTATTAGCCTCGGGCACATATCATGCTTTCAACCACCCCAGTATGGATTTTCAATTGACTTGTGTTACAGTGCTTCCTTTTATCCAATGCACAAATTTAAAAAAATATCCTGATAGTTAAACAATCAAACAAACAAACACACAATCCTACCCCTGTTTTTCTGAACAGTCATTGATTCACTTAGGACCTAGGTACAGTGAAATAAGTTTGTCATTACCGTTCATTGTCTTTGGATTGACTTCCAAAACCTTCTTATTTCTAGATAGAGTTGTCTTTTTTCACCATTTCTGTGGCAAGGAGAGTGCTACATTATGCTAGTTTGATAGAAAAACCCACTATTAACATACCCATATTATCTGCTAATTAAGCATTATTTTTACCTTATATTCAAAAAATAAAATATAGGTATGTTGATGATAACAGGGTCTAATGTGGATACGCTACACAGTAGATGTAGGAAAAAGGATTGCGAGTTAACAGGTCATGAGTTAAAGGCTGTGAATGAAGTAGAAATGCCTTTATCTAATCATTAATATTACTATATTGCAAGCTAGCATTTGCATTCACTACTTCAATGTGTAAATTAATTATAAGTTGTTTTGTACATCTTCAATTATTAAAATTCTATTGTGAATTCAATTACCACACCTCTGTATTATAAATGAAAGGAAATATCCTGATTTACGAGCTTGATATTCAGCACATTTAAAAGATAAACACCCTATGGCATATGAACCACAAATGAGTGTGCGGTATTACTTTTAACTAGTATTACTCACTGCTTATTTCAGGCATCAGCACCCTAGGTATGAGCTGAAAGTTAGATTTTTGGAGCCACAAGATAGTAGAAAATATTCAATCAATTTAAAAAATATATATAAAGCTAAGGAGCTGAGGGGCAAAGTTCTCTGTTAATTACACAGGTGGGTGTGGCTCGGCTAAGATTAGAATCCATACTTTCCAAGTTCCAGAACAGTTTTCTTTTCCTTAACACACTACCCCCTTAAATTAACATGTTTCTTCAAGCCCAGCTTCTCATCAGCAAAAACATGCATTCACTCATATCAACAAGTTAAGTAGCTGCTGAGCAAAATGATTCAAATTAAGTTCTTCATTACACATGTTGGTTTGCCTGTGATTATTGGTGAAGTAAACCTCTCAAATGAATGGATTGAAAATACAATAAAAGACCTTACTTAATAAATAGCAAGGGAACTGGTCCACAGGGACAGCCAGTGCCAAGTTTGCTTCATAGAGACTAGTCTACAGGAAAATAAATGGGGTGATTTGGGTATTTGCTAGGGTAGGCACTAGAGAAAACATGCTTAGTTAAGTTGTTGAACTAGTTGAAAGTGATTGTGAGTTTACCAGTTGTGTGGGTTAAACAAACAACCCATTCAGAGGTGGGGCTGTCCATCATTCCATTAACAATTGATAGAAATAGCCAACAACCGTAAAAGCCTGTTTTAAACATTCTGTCAGGGGCTCCTGGGTGGCTCAGTTGGTTAAATGTCGAACTTCAGCTCAGGTCATGATCTTCGAGCCTTGTGTCAGGCTCTGTGCTGAAAGCTCAGAGCCTGGAGCCTGCTTTGGATTCTGTTGTCTCCCTCTCTCTCTGCCCCTCCCCTGCTCATGCTCTGTTTCTCTTTTTCTCAAAAATAAATAATAAACATTAAAAACAATTAAATATTCTGTCAGAAGTTGGCTTATATATGCTATCAGAAATCCTGGCAATGTGGTTTTGTTTTCTTCTGAGGTAGGGGCCTCTTTTAGTCTTTCTCAATTTTTTAAACAGGCTTTTTAAAAATGTATTTTTACAAAATAATTCATTTTTAATTTTTTTATTTGAATAGAGTTGACACACAATGTCATGTTAGTTTCAGTTGTACAGCATAGTGATTCAGCAACTGTGTATTTTATGCTCACGACTATTTTTGAGCAGCTTTAGGTTAACAACCAAAGTGAGTCTAGAGTTCCAAGAGCACATATCCTTCTTGGCACCACACCTTCCTCTACTATCAACCTTCTGCTGGATGCTTTGCCAATTAGGTTTATATAAATCTTTCATAAAGACCACACAAGAACAAGTGTTCTGAAAATACTCAAACAAATAAGTAAACAAATACACCATAAACTTTTTTTTTTTTAATGTTTTATTTTATTTCTAGGAGAGAGAGAGAGACAGCGTGAGCAGGAGAGGGTCAGAGAGAGAGGGAGTCACAGACTGAAACAGGCTCCGGACTCTGAGCTGGCAGTCAGCACAGAGCCCGATGCGGGGCTCGAACCCATGAACCGCGAGATCATGACCTAAGCGAAAGTCGGACGCTTAACCGACTAAGCCACCCAGGATCCCCCAACATAAACTTTTAAAATATATTATTTGAAGTGATGTAAACATTTATTTTAATTGTATAAAGGTTTAGGAACTTTTTGTATCCCTTATATTTTATTTCTCTCAAATTTTGGAATTAGGTTTTAAATATATAGCAAATTTGAATGAACTTTACAGTGAATATCCATGTAACCAAGACCTAGATAAATATTTTATTATGCTTGGTTTTCACATGTATATGTTTATGTTTGTGTGTATTTCTACCCCTCTTTTCATTTATTAATCTATCTTATTATTTATTTATTTCAACTTATAGACAGTAAACTTTTCTTTCTTAGATATTTTAGTGCACATCACTTATTAGAGTTAAATATTTATTTAGAGATTTTGTTTCTTATGGGATACATTTTACACACAATGGAAAGGCCCAGCCTTATGTCTATATTCTTTGAATTTTAACAAATGGGTACACATCTGCAGTAAACATCAAAATACATGGGGCACCTGGGTGGCTCAGTCAGTTGAGCATCCGACTTTGGCTCAGGTCATTATCTTCCGTTCGTGGGTTCAAGCCCCATATCAGGCTCTCTCTGTTAAGTACAGAGCCCCCTTCAGATCCTCTGTCTCCCTTTCTCTTTGCCCCTCCCTCACTCTCTCAGTGTCTCTCAAAAATAATATCTAAAAAATTCAAAATACAACTGTATCAAGATATTGAAAACCCCTGCCCCCAAGAAAGTTGCCTCATGCCTCTTCCCTGTCAATCTCTGCTGCCCTCCTCATTCATTCTGAGGGCGCCAGTATTCTGATATTATTCACCATAGTAGAGTTTTGTCTGCTCTAAAATGTCTTGTAAATGGGATCATCCCATATATGCAGATTTGTGTAATACTTGTTTTACTCAAAATAGTGTTATTGAGGGTCGCCTCGGTGGCTCAGTCGGTTAAGCATCCGATTATGCTCAGGTCATGATCTGGCGGTTCCCGGGTTGAAGCCCCGTGTCCGGCTCTGTGCTGACAGCTCAGAGCCTGGAGCCTGTCTTCAGATTCTGCATCTCTCTTTCTGACCCTCCCCTGCTCACGCTGTCTCTCTCTCTCTCAAATAATAAAACGTTAAAAAAATTTTTAAAAATAATAATGTTATAGAAATTCATTTATGTTGGTTTTTCTTAATAGTGCATTCCCTTTTATTGCTGAGTAATATTTTACCATATGAATATATCACAGGGTCTAATTTTTTAAAATCTATTTCGTGTTGATGGAAACCTGTCTGTAACTCTTATAAATAAATTGAGTTTAAACATTCTTGTAAAAGTCTTTTTGTTATATATTTTCATTTTCTGTAGGCTAATAGTTAATAATTATTAGGAGTGGATTGCTGGTTCTTACACTAGTGTTCCTTTAAAAAAAACCCCACCAGAACTTCTCATAATATACAATTTTACATTCTCAACAGTAATGTATAAAATTTCCAGTGACTCTACATTCAAGGCAACTTTTGCTGTTTTCTGTTCTTAATTTTTATTTTAGTCATTCTAAAGCATAGTATTTTTTGTAGTTTTTTTTTGATGACTGGTGGTGACATTGAAAATTTTTTCATTTGTGTCCTGACTATTCATAAATTTAGTTTCGTGAAGTGTCCAAAAATTTTTGTCCATTTTTTGTAATATTGTTTTTATTTTCAGTTGTTGAAGTATTTTACATTCCTTCAATACTTCAAAGAATATATAAGTTTTTTATCAAAATATTTATATCATTGTAAAATTTTAAACTAGATAGAACTACTGTTAGAGTCTTTAGTGTGATTTAATAAAAAACAATGTGGGGCGCCTGGGTGGCTTAGTCGGTTAAGCGTCCGACTTTCGCTTAGGTCATGATCTCGCGGTTCGTGGGTTCGAGCCCCGCATCGGGCTCTGTGCTGACTGCCAGCTCAGAGCCTGGAGCCTGTTTCAGAGTCTGTATCTCCCTCTCTCTCTGACCCTCCCCTGCTTGCTCTGTCATTCTCTCTCCTAGAAATAAATAAAACATTAAAAAAATTAAAAAAATAAATAAAAAACAATGTGAAGAATAGAGTCTACCTTTGGACAGGTTTATGTCCATGTATATTTAGAATTATACATACTATATAATTATATATCAATGTATTTATAATATATGATAATATATATACTTCAAAATATCGTATTTATTTCACTCATTTTCATTGTTAACAAATTTAGGAATTCATCAATTGCAGTTAGTTTATGAGCCACTAAAGTTAATCAGTCACACCCAATTTAAGATCTGAAACAGTATTTCCCTAGTATGTCATCTCTATAACTCACTTCTGTGAGATTAACGATATGCAAACCAGAAATGGCAGAAATAACACTGATGAGAAGGAATTAAAACTCCGGTTAAGAAAAGAAAAAATAAAACGACATATAACTACTGTAATGAGAAAATGTTCCTTACTTTATCACATTATATTAGAATTTTAATAAGTCTAAAAATGAAGTTTCATTTCATCTTTGCAAAAGTAGAAAGTAAAAGATATTTAATCCTACTGTGTTCTATATTCCTGTCGCTACCATAGTTACGTAGCAAGTGTTGATACAGCATCAATAGTATACCACTAATTGTGTCAATTCTGTTTCACTAATTGAATATTTTGGACTTTTTAATTATTCTATTTATTCTTTAAATTTATTTAGGGATTACAGATATTTAAGAAGTATATATGAATAAATTTTATAATTATTAATTTTTAAATTCTATTTAAATTCCAGTTAGTTAACATCCAGTGTAACATTAGTTTCATTCAACAATTCTGTACACACTCAGTACTCAACACAAGTGCATTTCTTAATCTCTCTTACCAGTTTAACCCATCCCATCACCTACCTCCCCTCTGAGAACCATCAGTTTTTTCTCTATAGTTAAGAATCTCTTTGTTTGCCTTTCTGTTTTTCCTTTGCTCATTTGTTTTGTTTCTTAGATTCCACATGAGTTAAGTCATGTGGTATTTGTCTTTCTCTGACTTATTTCACTTAGAATAATATTCTCAATCACTCTCTGAGATCACCTCTTTTTTATCTGTTCATCAGTTGATGGACACTTGGGCTTTTTTCATAATTTGGTTATTGTAGATAATGCTGGTATAAACATCAAGGTACATGTATCCATTTGAATTAGTATTTTTGTATTCTTTGGGTAAATACTTAGTAGTGATTTACTGGATGGTAGGATAATTCTATTCTTCACTTTTTGAGGAACCTCCATACTGTTTTCCAGAGTGGCTACACCAGTTTGCATTCCCACCAACAGTGTAAGGTGGTTCCTCTTTCCCCACATTACCAACACCTATGGTGTCTTGTGTTGTTGATTTTAGCCATTCTGACAGTTGTGAGGTGATATCTCATTGTAGTTTTGATTTCCCTGGTGATGAGTGATGTTGAACATCTTTTCTCATGTTTGTTGGCCATCTGTATGTCCTCTTTGAGAAACAAAATGTCCATTCATGTCTTCTGCCCATTTTTTAATTGGATTATTTGCTTTGGCAGGTGTTGAGCTTTATAAGTTCTTTATATATTTTGGATGCTAACCTTTATCAAATAATGTCATTTGCAAATGTTTTCTCCTATTCTATAGATTGCCTTTTAGTTTTGAGTGCTTTCTTCACTGTGTAAAAACTTTTTATTTTATTTTTGCTTTTGTTTCTCTTGCTTCAGGAGACATTTCTAAAGAAGTCACTATGCTCGATGCCAAAGAGGTTATTGCCTATGTTCTCCTCTAGAATTTTTATTGTTTCAGGTGTCATGCATAGGTCTTTAAATCCACTTTTTCAATATATATTTTAAATATTTATATTTATTTTTGAAAGAGAGAGAGTGAGTTGGGAAGGGGCAGGGGGTTACACAGGATCTGGAGCAGGCTCTGTGCTGACAATATAGAGCCCAGTGCAGGCTCGAACTCACCAACTGTGAAATCATGACTAAGCCAAAGTTGGATACATAATAGACTGAGCCCCTTAGGCTCCCCAAACTCCATTTGAATTTATTTTTGTATATGGTGTAAGAAAGTGCTCCAGTTTAATTCTTTTGCGTGTTGCTGTCCAATTTCCCAACATGATTTGCTGAAGATATTATCTTTTCCTCATTAGAAATTCTTCTCTTCTTTGTCAAAGATTAATGGATCAGATAGTTTGGGGTCATGCCTGGATTTTCTATTCCATTCCAGTGATCTATATGTCTATTTTTGTGCCAGTACCATACAACTTTGATCACTACCTCTTTGTAATATAACTTGAAGTCTGGAATTGTGGAGGATTGTATATGTAGAAGATGGAAATTGAGGAGGATGGAAACGTGGAGGATATGAAGGCTGGAGGAGGATGATGCCTCCAGCTTTGTTTTTCTTTTTCAAGGGTGCTTTGGCTATTTGGAGTCCTTTGTGGTTCCATACAAATTTTAGGATTATTTGTTCTAGCTCTGTGAAAAATGCTCTTGGTGTTTAGAGATTGCATTGAATGTGTACATTGCTTTGAGTAGTTTAAACATTTTAACAATGTTTGTTCTTTCAGTCAATGAGATGGAATGGCTTTCCATTTCTTTGTGTCCTCTTAAATTTCTTTCACCAGTATTTTAGTTTCCAGAGTACAGGTCTTTCACCTCTTTGATAAGGCTACTGTTGGGTATCTTATTGTTTGTGGTACAATTGTAAAGGAGATCAATTCCTTATTTTCTCTTTCTGCTGCTTCATTATTAGTGTATAGAAATTCACAAATTTCTGTACAATGATTTTGTATCCTGCTATTTTATTGTGTTTGTCAGTTCTAGCACTTTTTTTTTTTTTTGGTGTATTCTTTGTGGTTTTCTATATAGAGTGTCATATCATCTGCAAATAGTGAGCTGGACTTCCTCTTTTTATTTCTTTTTATTTTCTGAATTTAATAACTCTTTTAAGCTTATTTAGGTTTAAGCAATATTATATTGAAAAAAATGACTGCATTGCTTGTCCACTGAACTATTTCTTTCCTTTGAAAGATGAATATGTTTTAATCAGGTATTAGCGATACTAAGAGAAAGAGTATGTAGACATCTCTGAATGACTGTACCAGATTACTAGTTTTCATTCCATTTTATGCTTAGGTTACAGTTACATAGAAAAGACTAAGAAATAATACATGAAGATGGAAGCAAGCACCAAGTTGAGCAGAAAGGCCTCCTTATTCTACTTTCATTTCACTTAGAGGATTTTTTTTTTAAATTTTTGAGTCATAATAAGTTTCACCTGGATAAAATTTGTTTGTTGCTTAATAAAAATTAAATATAGAAGTGGATGGACTTAATTACTTAATGATTTTTGTGAATTATGGTTTCAAATGATTTAGCTAGTCCCAGAACTCAAACTCTTCCACAAAGGATATAGATGAGCTGAAACCAAATATAGCTTTGCAAAAAATTGAAGACAATTTTAAAAGTTTTTTTTTCCCAGGAGATAAAATTAAATATTTTGAAAAACGTTTGTATTTATTTACACACCCATTTCAAAGGCATCACTGGAAGTTAAAGTTGAGATGTATCTTATTTATCTACAAGTCTAATATCTTCATTTTGCTAGTCAGTTTAGGTCTGAACCTGCCCAACTTGCTAAAATCAGGTAGTGATAGATTTGCAATAACACTCCAATCTCCTAACAAAGAATATATTAGAGATTCTACGGGTTAGCACATTTTTCTGATGTATTTGTTTAAAACACTATCACCATAATTGTACACATGCAACATATATGTGTATTATATGTACAAATATAACATATATACCTATTGTACTAGACTTTCAGCTTCTAAAAATTTCTCTTCAAAACTTAATATGACAAATAACTATGTGTTTTCAAAAAAAAAAAGAAAGAAAAGACCTTTAATTCTCACTGTTCAATCTTAGCCATTGTTTCAGTCCATTATTATACTAAAAATAGCCTCTTTAAATTATAAATAGAATTTGTTTTGTGCTATAGCTCAAACCCTGTTGTTGCATCTAGTGTCCCTTTTTTTGAATACTATTCCTTAAGATCTTATGTTTTTTCCTTTTGATTGATGTAATAAAGTCACTTATTCACCTCCCAGAAGTCTGTATTCATTGCTCCTGAGAACATTATTTATGTGAAATGTTTTGCTGAAAATGGATTCTAATGACCAAGTCATTTGGAGAAAACTGCATAGTGTGTTTCTGTGGAAATCCACAATGCACAAGAGCATAGTCAAGTCTGAGAAATATTCTAAACTTTGCTTAAACTAGAATTTCCCAATTAAATGGACTATAGAAAATTTTGAACACCTTCTGGTATTCTAGGAAATGCAATTTGGTAAACTATGCTCTAGTGGCTTTAGAATTAATTGCTGCTATACACATCAGCTGACTCTGACTTGTCTTGAAACTAACCATATTAAAGTTCTGGCTTACCATCCTTTTATAGTTACAAACAATTAAGTGTTATAAGTCCATTTTTGCTCTTTTTTATCAGTTTCTATTTTAAGTTTTGTTTTCTAGAAAGAATGTTGATATGATAATATAAGAAGTATGATACATGTATCTTTTCAAATTTGTGTTTTTATTTTCCTTAAATCACATGCTATGTATAATCACCACTCTTCAAAATATTACTATCAGCAACTAGGCTGTATTATTAAATAAAAAATCAAAATACAACAATTAATTGAGGTAATTTCAATACAGTGAAACATATAAGTCATCACTGAAAATTTAAATACATTTTTACATATGTACACATTTGCAGTGCCTCCACTTATATTATGATAAAAAATAGTTTTTGGAATCTAGAAGTTTCAGTTTGTCAGTTCTATTCAATGCCATTTTCTGAAAGTAACCATTATTCCAGATTTTTTTGCCATAGATTTGTATTCCTTTTGAACTTCATATGTAAACAGCATCTTGATGCAGGTATTCTTTTGTGTATGGCTTGTTTGCTTATTTTGCTAAACACTATGTGATGTTTGTCTATATTGATGAATGTAACCGAAGTGTGTTGTTTTTAGTACTCTATAGTGCCTTGTTACACAAAGTTCACAATATGTTATGCATTCTGTTCTGATAGGTATTTGAATTCTTCTAGTTTGGGGCTATTATGACATTCTGCATATGCCTTTTGTTGGACATTTGCATTTATTCCTCTTGTAAAGTAATTATAAGATCATGGGGTTGGCACATATTTAGCTTTAATAAATAATGCCAAAGAGTTTTCCAAAGTGTTTGTGCCAGCATATTTGTTTTGTAAAGTATTTCAGAATGACTTTTAATTATTTTAATTCTAGATCTTTCTTTTGTCTACCTAGATGGAAAAAATGAGATATGAGCAGATGTTATATTATTGTTGCTGCTGACTAATGGATGAGCAAAACAATTACAGGATAATTAAGTGACTGAATATTCAGCTTTTTAGAAAACAGTACTAAAGTGGAGGCTCCAAAATTTCTTACTAAGTCTATTTTTGGAAATTTAATACAATGTGAATTAGTATGCAATATTTGACTTGGAAAAAGAGCCATTCTTCCTTTATGAAGTTACCCGAATTATAAACACATCACAGAATTATAAGTTTAAATTTTTCTTAAAGGTTTTTACCCTTTTAGACATGTGAGGAAACTTAATTTTTGTCAGTTTAAGATTCTTACGGCTTTTATACATAATATAAGCATCAAATTTCCCAATATCTATTTATTTAACATAAAGTGGTCTCTCAGGTATGGCATTTTATATTTATACTCTTTAAAGTAAGTCATTCCAAGCAGTTTCCATCTCTTTTCAACCCCCAGTAGGATTGACTTCAAGATTTTATTTTTGTAGTGTCTGCTAATAATTAGTAAAGCAAGATTTTATTATAGAATAGAGATTTTGTATCTCTTAAACAGTATTTGCCACTGGAAAGCATTATACTTTGTATGTGAGAAGTTTGCAATTTCTCAATATTTGACTTCTTAGGCCAGTCAAATTCCTTCTAAATTGAAAATTAGCTAAGAATCTGAGAATAGTAAAGCATTTCAAAAATCAACAAATAAACAAGCATAAAAAAGAGAGCACGGCCATCCTTTGTTGTTTTTTTTTACTTTTCTAAAATGTTTATTTATTTTTTAGAGAGAGATAGAGTCGAGCAAGTGAGCAGCAGAGAGAGACAGAGAATCTGTAGCAGGTTCCAAGCTCTGAGCTGTCAGCACACAGCTTGATGTGGGGCTCAAACTCATGAACTGTGAGATCACGACCTGAGTTGAAGTCGGAAACTTAACCAATGGAGCAGCCTAGGCACCCCTTTGGTGGTTTTCATTTGGAGTTTGGAACACAAAATTCCTCTTATACTATTGGGCTTTCCCACTGGCACCTCTAGTTCAATTAAACATTGAATGCCGTGGTATTTATTTTGTGAATCTCTTGTTTTATTATAATAGTATTGCTATTAATTATAGAGACTTGCTGACCCTAGTTTATTGAAATTATCTAAGCTTATGATATATAAGCTTCTATGCCACTGGGAGACATAGGCTCAGGCATCTTTTGAATTATGTACCAACTGGTAGAATTAGTTGGTTTCTAAATGAAGCTAATGTAGCTTAGTGATAATGATAAGCTTTGACTTATAAAAATTTAGGAAAATACTTGTCAATTCAGGCTGATATAATTAAAATCCCATAGGCTAAGTTGCTTCGATGACTTTTATCTATCACAGGGAAGTCAAACATCAAGGTGCCAGTAGATATGGTGTCTGGTGCCTTACCAGTTCATACACAACAGATTTCTTATTCTGTTATCACATGGCCAAGAGAGAGTGCCAATCCCATTTATGAAGTCTCCATCGTCATTACCTAATTACCACCCATATCTTGCACCTCCAAATACCATTAAATTGGTATGAATTTGGAGGCAGGACACAAATATACAGTCCCTGGCGATGATATGAAAATTACTTACTGCCATTGTTGTGCTCTTGCTGTTATCAGGGGTGTAAGCCATGTGAAATAAAATTCTGGCAACAAAATGATCATCTTTTGTGAATTTTAACTGTTACCAGTTTAAAATGATAACAGACACTACTGACTCTTTACAGAAAACATTTTTAGGATCCTTATGATGAAACATTGCAGAAACTTGTAGAAGATTGTATATTTCTGTCAACTTTGTTTCTTTTTAACAATCTAAAACTATTTCAAGAAAACAATTACAGGTATAGACTGATTTTAAGGGCCTCTAAAGCAGTGGTTATCAATATCAACTGCATATTAGAATCATCTAGGAGCATATAAACATGCAGATGTTTGGTCTGTTCCTTTAGGAAATTAAATCAGACTTCTGGGATTAAGTCCCAGACATGGATGTTTATAAAGTTTCCTGGGTAATTCAAAAGTGCATTCAGGATAGACAACCACTGGGCTAATGACTAGAATTCTGTATCAAGGAGTTGAATGTCAAGAAGCTATAAGAATATTAACTTGTGTTTAAAAAAGTAATATTAAGTATTTTTAAAATTTAGAATATTGGAAATTCTATATGTATTATAGAATTTTATATTCTCTCTCCACATATTCTTTTTATATATCAAATAAGATATATATTATATAAGATAGATAAGATATATGTTATATAAGAATATATGAGAGCAAACATAGAATATTTATAAAATAAAATATACGGGCAGAAAAGAATATAAAGAGAGAGGATATAGAATTATATAGTACATATAGAATTTTCAATATTTCTAAATTTAAAAATATGGATAATATATTTTCACATAAAATATTCATATTTGTACTAAAATATGCATTATTTACCTTATATATGAATATATATGTGAATACATTGAATATAACCACTAAAGAAAAACGGTCTTTTATAAAAAGAAACCCATTTTGGTGAAAATTTTGTACTGCTTGTGGGTATTTTTCTTATTACTGTGGTTGTTGAAGGACCAAAGAAAATAATAATGCAACAACATTAATTAGAGAGAATGTTTATGTGTGATGCATGAAATGGAAAGTTGACTATAATATGTACATGGTATTAGCAGAGGAAAACCAAATCTATAATCTGTCAAGCCACAAACAAGGCCTGGGAGAATGAATCCCAAACAAATAAGAAAAGAATTTTCAGAGGGAATGTTTAGATCACCCCTTTAATTAACATCCCTTTAATTGCAAGGTTAGCTGGGGAAAAATACTTTGAGACTTTTAATGGCAACTTAGAGTGAAAGAAATCCCCAA
The DNA here is from genome assembly GCA_017311185.1 of Proteles cristata cristata. Taxonomy (NCBI): domain Eukaryota; kingdom Metazoa; phylum Chordata; class Mammalia; order Carnivora; family Hyaenidae; genus Proteles; species Proteles cristata. The sequence goes on from JAESUZ010000890.1 coordinate 205,338, forward strand.
AGTAGATAATGCCTTTGTTTAGGATATGTTGGTTCTGTCTGTAATTAAGAAAATCTATTTGGTTAAGTCACAACTGACAGCATTTGAAGATTATGAACCACAATGTTCATTAGGCTTAGAAATTTAAAATCTTCAAATACTTTTATTTAAATATATATTAGTGTGGAGGTTTGAACAGTATATAGTACTTACACGTTCAACGAGATAAAATATTCAACAAAAATCTTGAGGTAACTTCAGGGTGTAATGGAAGTGCGTAGGATGGTTATTCAACTTTATTTTGAGGGCTGGCGTAAGTGAAGACACAACTTAGGACAAACTTGAAAGAAAAAATGTTGATGTTACTTGTTAAAAAGAAAGGATAAAAGTGTTCTGAGCAGGTGGAAGGATATTTATTCAAAAACCCTGAGAATGGTTTCAGTGTTTTCAAAAATTAAGTATTTGGCATAGGGAAATGACTCAGTTTAAAATGATGATGGTCATTGGGATGCGTGGGTGGCTCAGTTGGTTAATCTACTGACTCCTGGTTTCTGATCAGGTCATGATCTCACAATTCATGAGTTCAATCCCTGAATTGGGCTCTTCACTGAGAGCACAGAGGCTACTTGGGATTCTCTCTCTCTCTCTCTCTCTTTGTCCATTCCCTGATCTTTCTCTCTGTGTGTCTTTCAAAATAAATAAATATGTAGGGGCGCCTGGGTGGCTTAGTCGGTTAAGCATCCGACTTTCGCTTAGGTCATGATCTCGCAGTTCGTGGGTTCGAGCCCCGCGTCGGGCTCTGTGCTGACTGCCAGCTCGGAGCCTGGAGCCTGTTTCAGTCTGTGACTCCCCCTCTCTCTGACCCTCCCCTGCTCACGCTGTCTCTATCTCTCTCTCCTAGAAATAAATAAAACATTAAAAAATAAATAAATAAATGTGTAAACTTTTTAAAAATTATAAAAAAAAGAGATGAGGAGCAGAGAGGTGATGAAAGATACTGTATATGAGCAGTAGTAAAATTTTGAATTTTATCGAACGATTGGCAAGTGATTGATGGAAAGGGTTTAAGAGGAAGGAACAGTATAAGGTTAGTAATTTTGTATATCTTGAAGGTTAAACATATCTTGCCAAGTTTTAAGGTAACATAATTTTGTAAAGAAGCTAATTTTTATCATGCTTCGGTTTTATCATGCTTTGAAAAGGCTGGCCATTCTGCACAATAATCTGGAACTCAAATTGCACTATTGAGTAGATAGAAGCCTAACCTGCTTGAAAGTTGACAGTAATACTACAAACCAATTTCCTTAAAAAGTTCGGAAAGTGTGGTCTCAGAATCAACCCAGTCAGGATCGCTAGGGAGCTTGTTAGAAATGCGAATTTTCAGATCCCACCCTGATCTGCTAAATCAGCCTTCCTGGTAATTTTGACTCCTGATAAAATTTGAGAACTACTGCCTAATGGGAAAGGCATAATTCAAAATGTAGCAGTTTTCTTCACATGAGGATTTTGACAGAAGGTAATTCCCCTTTCCCAACATTAAATAAAAATTTCTAATAGTAAGTATCTGAGAATTTAAATCATAACTCTTCCTTCTATTAACATAAGATAGTTGAGTACATTATATTGTGTCTTTTGGATATCTTAAAAATCATCTAGTTTCCTAGATGATTACCCTTTTCTAGATTGAATATTCTCAAATATGCCTGTAAATTGTCATTCTGCTTATACTGTTATTTTGAGTAACTCAAAACCACCTCCTAGTGGGTGAAACTCTTCATTGCAACTTTGAAAACTTATAGATTGAACTCAAATCTATCTCCTTGTAACTTTCAATTACTAATGCTAATTTAGCTCTGCACATTTTTCAGAGTATCTAATGTCCTCTCCACAGAGGAGCCCTGTGAAATATCTGAACATGGCTTTCATATCACCTGAAATGCTCTATTCCTCAAGCTAAAATCTCTGGTTCTATTAGCCATTCTTCATAACTTTGGCTTCAAGTTCTGATATTCTTAACTCTGCTGACTGTGGTTCATCACCCTTCCTGTGAAATGTCCTGCCTGGAATAAAACTCAGTTCTCTCAACTCCAATTTCCTTCTGGATATGACATCTGTATCAAAGTACTAAGTAATTAACAGCAAATTAATTATTTCTTTTCCTTTTTTCCCCCATCTTATTAAAGAGCATCTACATTAGGTACTCTAGAATCTACAATCTAAAATCTAATTTTGTGTTCTTGTTTTTCTGTGGATTTTGCTTGAGGGTGAGATGTTTTTCCTACCATGTGGTTAAGTCATACTATTTTATTGTGAATTTGGTGGACTCTATTTATTAAGAGTTAAACTGGTATTTTACCTTTATTATTGTTATGGGTCAAAAATCCTGCTTCATCCATTTTTTTTCTACTTAGATTCATTTTATTCTCAAATCAATATATCATTTTGTATATATCTATCTAAGACATGACTACAAATGTGAAAATATTGATTCAGCTGTTGATATTGAAGATTTGAATAATTATTCAAATATATGCAAGGGACTGAGTTATTTTAGAATCAACCTGTGTAATTCAGCATTCCGTAATGATACTATAAAATATATTCGTTACTTACTGAAATGAAGCTCTATTGTATATCCTTTTTTGATAAGAAATAAAGGGAATAAAAATTAGCATATGGTGACTTCTACTGAACCCATTCTGCTTTGTATGGAGTCTCAGTTTATAGGTGTCCAAAGTGTCATTCAATAAACATGTGGAGAAATGGGCAGCCTCCTACACTGTTGGTGGGAATGTAAACTGGTGTAACCCCTCTGGAAAACAGCATGGGGGCTCCTCAAAAAATTAGCAATAGAACTCCCCTATGACCCAACAATAGCACTGCTAGGAATTTACCCAAGTGATACAGGAGTGCTGATTCATAGGGGCACATGTACCCCAATGTTTATAGCAGCACTCTCAACAATAGCCAAAACGTGGAAAGAACCTAAGGGTCCATCAACTGATGAATGGATCAAGAAGATGGGTATATCTATACAATGGAATACTACATGGCAATGAGAAAGAATGAAATCTGGCCATTTGTAGCAAATGGATGGAACTAGAGGGTGTTATGTTGAGCGAAATAAGTCAGATAGGGGAGGACAGATACCATATGTTTGCACATATAGGTGGATTAGGAAGAAGTTAACGGAGGACGATGTGGGAGAAGAAGGGGAAAAATAGTTGGGGAGAGGGAGGGAGGCAAATCATGAGAGACTCTTGTATGCTGAGAACAAACTGAGGGCTGATGGAGTGGGGTAGAGAGGAAGGGGGTGATGGGCATGGAGGAGGGCACTTGTTGGGATAAGCACTGGGTGTTATATGCAAACCAACTTGATAATAAATTATTTAAGAAAAAATAATTACTTTAATTGCTTGAAACTAAATTTAAACTTTTATTTCTGTGATTTGATAAATCTGTGTTTCGTTCTGTCTTGTTTTTGAAAGAGAGGAAATGGAAAGGATGGAATTCATTTAGACCATTAAATTTAAATTTGACTGAAATATTAGCTTTTATAATCCCCTTAGTATTCCTGGTATTTTACCTTTTATGAAAAATTTCTAAAATTTCCTTCTCTTGATTGAACATAAAACAAAGCAAAGGCAAATTGAAGACTTTTTCTTTCTACGTAACAATCATGACAAAACAACAGACCTGTTATTTGCTTGATTTTCCCCAAATACAAGCAAAATTATAAACTAGTAAATAGCCAAACATGTTTTTCTCAACTTAGGTTTGATTAATTAGAGTAATATTATATATGCCAACTATTACAAATTATTAGTGAAGTGTTTCATTTGGGAAGAATTTAAATTGCTTCTAAAAAGTCTCTTATTCAAAGAAAATAAAATTTTAGTTTATTTTCTCTGAGTAGACATAAGATAGTGATAATGGAGAAGAACATAAGAATCTAGAGAAAGTTCTAAAATCTCCTTATGGTGCATTTTATATACTCACATTAGTACATTTCCTCACAGATTTACTCATATTTGGTGCATTAGTAAATGAAATATTTATAGATGCAAATATAAAAAATTTCTATCAGAAAAAAGTTATGATAAAATATCCATAGAATAGTCATCTTAATAATTAATAGGATAAGGTGTTATCCCAAAGTAGTGCTTACATATTCAGATTTAACTAAATATTGAGATATACTTTTTCCATTTTCTTTACTTCTATAGCATTGGTAAAATGTTAACTAAAACTTTTAGAATTTTAAATTATCTTATTGTTTCCTTAAATGTAAGTATTTGTTGAGTACATAAAAATGAAGTTTTGAGCTCTTTGAAAAATGATAAAAATCTATAGCTCTCAGATCAATAAACATTTTGAAGACATAGGGAAACCAAAAGGAAAAAAAAAATCAATCCCCCAGACAAAATACATTTGGAATAAACCATAAAAATTGCCACAAATTCAGCATTAAAAAAAGTAATAAAAAGGGAATTACATTTTAGATAGTGTCAATTTTCAAAAGCATCCCACAGAGATACAAGCCATAATGCTTAAAAAATATATATAATAGCATACCACACAGTCATTATTGCAGAACTGAAAGTTTTACAAATACCCTATATGTTTTTAACGTTGCCAGTGGCATTCTGGGTCAGGACATAATTGGGTAAAAACATCCATTTTCAAAATTGAAGTTTGAGAAAGAATAGCAAAGGTAAATTTGGGAGTATTCAAGTAGAGGTACAGAGGAGAAGAGAGGGGAGAAAATATAAAAATAAAGGCAACATGCTGATATTTTTTCAAAATGCTGATTAAATTAACAATTTTTGTTACTTTCTTCCAGGATCCCCTATTTAATATAAATACGAAAGTTTGTGATGTGAATTAGTGATTTTTTTTTTTTTTTTTTTTAGAATAGCATCACACAGGGGCGCCTGGATGGCTCAGTCGGTTAAGCGTCCGACTTCGGCTCAGGTCATGATCTCATGGTTCGTGGGTTCGAGCCCCACGTCAGGCTCTGTGATGACAGCTCAGAGCCTGGAGCCTGCTTTGGATTCTGTCCCCCTCTCTCTTTGACCCTCCTCTGCTCACGCTGCCTCTCTCTCTCTCTCTCTCTCAGAAATAAACAAAACATTAAAAAAATAAAAAGAATAGCATCACACAGCATGTGAGTTGGGTATCTCAAAGGTATCAAATCCAAAGCCCTATATTTTAGTATCCAGGAGACTGAATCCATAGAAGTAGAATAAACCATCACCTAGTTGACAGAACTATTCAATGGTGGGGCCACCAGGAGCAGGCAGAAATTCTGGGTGCCTCACTTCATCTGTAGAAGAAGTACTGTTATCTTTCTTTTTCATACCCTATGTCTGGTAATGTTTCCTATTAATGAATCAGATACTTAAGCACCTGGCTAATGATAACATGCAGATACATTGAATATATACCAGATGAGGCATATACATATGTAGGTTATACACTATACTGGCAAATATAATTGTAAGAAAATAAGAAACATGTGGTTTATTTTCGTCTAGAAACTGTTAAAATCAGTATATTTTTCCAAAATGTCCATATATTGAACCTGAAATAATCACCCTGTTAGTAGTTTTATTATTTATTTTAGGTGACAATTATTTTTAAATGTTTTTTGGATATTTGAATTTCCTTTGCAATTTTTCACTATAGGTATTTTAACTTTTATTAATATATAGTAATTACTGATATATTAAACACATTAACCCTTTGGCCATAGTTATTACAGAAGTTTTTTCAATCTGTTAAATGGCTTCAAAGGCTTACAGTGAACAGTATTGTCAGGGATGAAAATTTAAAGTATTTATTGTTCACACTAAATTCCTGTCAGTTTAAAAATATTTTATACTAGTCACATAGGAATGTTTCCCAGTATTTTAGTCCTATGACAACTGTTATTTAAGAGGTTTTTTCCCTACACTGGCACTGTGCTAAAATTAAGATGTCATTCTAGAGTATTTATCCTAGAATTAACATGATTTTACAATTTACATTTACACTAGAAATTGTAACTATACATTCCAAAAGTTGGAATCCATGCTGTTATTTTTATCTTAATTTGGAGGTTAGAAATCTGTACTTCTTATATCCAGGTTTTAACCACCATCTCAAATATTATTTCTAAGTGACATATTTTCCATATTTGTATGGTACATAGTCATAAACTAAATTGCCAGATAAACATGAATCCAGGAGATAATAATCTAAATGTTCAAAAATAAGCATGGTCTGAGCAGTTACCAATCAGAAGGACTGTTGTATGTATTTATCAGCTAACAGTCAACCCTGCACAACTGCGTCCAAAATGTATAATTTATACCGTTGACGTGTCTGTTCACTTTGGCATGGGTGCAATAGCTTTATTTATTATAGCTTTATGATGTACTTTACTCACGAACTTTGCTAGATCATGACCTGAGCTGAAACCAAGAGTCAGACACTTAACTGACTGAGCCACCCAGGAGCTCAGTTTAGATAATGTTTTAAACATTGGGACTATATTTCTTTAAAACACTCCTTGCCAGTGTATAAAAATCTAGATTTTTTGCAGTTATTTTGTTTTTGGATTCTCTTATTGGTTCTGGTACATTCTTAGTTGAAAATCTTTGTAGGAGAAAATCTCTTCCTAAAAGATGAGATTTTTCCACATTAATTCCTTTCACCAAATCTGTTATCTTGAACCAGCTATTTGAATGAGAACACATGTTTATCTGCTATCCAACTCTGCTCTTGAAGAAAGGCAATATTTTATATCCTAAAGCTAACCTATCTCAGTTTTATCATGCTTTGAATGAAGTGATAACATTCATTCATGAGAGAATTATTGCATGTCGTATGGTAATGATTATTCATTGGTTTTTATGAATCAACATTTTTAAAGACTTTCATTACACTTACTTAGCCATTAAATACAAAGCAATCGTCAAGTAAATTTTAGTAGGTATATGTTTTTTGCATGTTTCCAATAGAACTATCTTAAATCTATGTTGTAAAAGATAACATCCACCCATTTTGTTCAAAATGTAAAAAGGATAAAATAATATATTATCTCTGATATGAATAGCTTTATTATAAGCTCTTTTCCTAACAAATGGATCACAAAATACTTGCCATGGAGTATGCACTAGATATTGGCAGTAGCTTTTACTGATATCAGCCATTTAGCAACTTTATTATTTTTTTAATTTTTTTTAATGTTTTTTATTTATTTCTAGGAGAGAGAGAGAGAGACAGTATGAGCAGGGGAGGGTCAGAGAGAGGGGGAGTCACAGACTGAAACAGGCCCCAGGCTCTGAGCTGGCAGTCAGCACAGAGCCCGACGCGGGGCTCTCGAACCCACGAACCGCGAGATCATGACCTAAGCGGAAGTCGGACGCTTAACCGACTAAGCCACCCAGGCGCCCTTTAGCAACTTTATACAAATCTCACTATGTGGTGTCTTCAGAATTTTCACTTACCATTCTATTTGATATTGATTTACTTTGAAGCATTTTTTCAGTGGTTAGTTTCTGAGTGTGTTTGGATGCCTCATAAGGTTGAAAGAATATTTTGCTTTGTCACAAAAAAAAAGGAAAAATATTTCATATATCCTGGGCTTGAGTAGATATGGATTAAATTTAAGATGATGGTGACATCAAAAGATTTATATATTTAATATGCTTGAAGTCCTAATTCCCATAAATTGATGTGTCAATGTTCCAGACTTGCAAATTCAAATGATTCTGGAAACTAAAGAAGTGATATAAATGGACAAACTGTGCCTGGTGAGTCCTGTAAGAAGCTAGAATACATGAAAGAAACAATGTAGTCTTAAATACCTTCTTTGTTATTGATTGCAGAAAAAAATAATGAACTTAATTGTTTATTCTAAAGTTGGACAAAGAATAAATAAAATAAACTTTAGGAATAAAGGATTTATAAACAAAGTAGAAGCAGAAATTTATATGCTAGACAATAAAACTTAGTGAAATAGGTAAATATAGAGAAAAGCTCTTTATTTAATTTACTAATAAAGTACATAACCTTTGGGGCACCTAGGTGGCTCAGTTGGTTAAGGGTCTGACTTTGGCTCAGGTCATGATCTTGCAGTTCATGAGTTCAAGTCCCACATCAGGCTCTGTGCTGATAGCTTGGAGCCTGGGACCTGCCTCAGATTCTGTGTCTCCCTCTCTGCCTGTCTTCCACTTGCAGTCTGATTGCCTGTCTCTCTTAAAAATAAACATTAAAAAAATAATAAAATAAAATAAAATAATAAATAATCCTTTGTTAAACCTGACCAATAAGTAAGTGAACAATAGTAAGAAATATCAGGAGAAATGGAAAGAATCATAAGCAATTCTGATAGTGATTCAATTGAAGAAACTTAAAAATTAAGATGAAATTGGAGATTTCTTAGAAAAAGGCAACTTTTCAAAATCAACTCCAATGAAGGTAGAAAGCTTATTCCCCAACTACTATAAAAGAGTATGGAAAGGAAATTAGAGATCAACATTAACAAAGGGACCAAAACCATATGGCTCCACATTGAGTCATCTAATTACCTAACTTCATAACAACCTAAATTTTAAAAACCAGATAATCCCAATGATATTAAAATAATTCAGTATTTCATCTTGGTATAAAATATCTCAATTTTTAATTTTTGAAATTAGTTCAAATTTTATAAAATATTTTGGGTTCAAAATAATTTTATTTAATATAATGATCACTTGTTTGAAATGTGTCATTGGGACTGAAAGCTGCTTGTTGGTTATTGAACTCTGTTTAGAAGTCTTTGAAGTGAATATTCTTATCAATTTGCCTAAGAAAATATGTGTATGTATATGTGTGTGTGTGTGTGTGTGTGTGTGTGTGTGTGTGTGTGTGTGTGTGTGTGTGTGTGGAGAGAGAGAAATAGAGGGAGAAAGGAGAGAAAGGCTAAATAATTTTTTCCTGGTTCTATTTTCATTTTATAGACTTTTGTTTTTAGTTTACAGGATCTATGGACAACAAGTTGATATGCTATAAATGAGCCCTTGTTTACCAAATTATTACATTGACTCTACAGTGTTGTTAAATAATACATGGAAATGGCCTCCTTAGTAATAAAGAGTCTAACAACTTCTATATTGCTTGACTTAAAAGTGGGAGTTTTGTTTCACACTTGTTTGGATTTTGCATTTGGGAGAGCAAAAAGAAAATATTGTCTGGTTTTACTTTCCATATATCATTTGATTTACCTGGGTTGTGTTCACTGATAAAGAGAATCACTTTACAAATTGGCCTTTTACTAACCAAATGCCAGGCCAGAAATAAATGGAAGCTAAATCATTCTGACTGGATACCTGCCTCTGATCTGCTTCATTAGCAGAGGGCCCTCCCCAGTGTCCCTTTGAACTCTCAGTCACTGTGACCTATTATATTATGTTAGTTGTGATCTACTCTAGTAGACTTTTACTTGTTAAGAGCATTTTGGGGCCACTGACCCAAGAAAACTCAAGCTTGTATGTACTCCAATATTGCTATTCCTTGAGATGCTGCCGTTAGATGAGAAGTGATTAAATATTCATCTTTAAGAAGTTAGAATGTTTCCTACAGTGAATATTATTTAGAAGGCAGGCATAAAGATATTCACTAAAATTAATTTTCCAGTTTAAGCTAATGTTACAGTTCAATCTTGGAATTTCAGTTCTTATTTTGGAAAAAAAAATAAGTCGTGTGGACATAATTCATACAGAACACTATTGTTTAAAACAACGGGATTATTTAGCTTAGTTCATAGCAATGATTTGAAGTTTTTGAAATTTAAATTCCCTACAGTTTTGTTAGTCAATTTTTTTAGGACTCGATAGTTTAAAAAAATGTGTTTTAGGAGTCTCTATATTTAATCTACTACACAAAGTTTGTCAAATTCACATTAAAAACTTCAATAACAGCACATTAGTGAATTTGAAAGCACGGGGGATTTTGTTGAGATTCAATTTTAAATTATTGACACTTAAATTAAACTAAAAGTAATAATTTAGATACAAGATAATGAAATGAACCATATAAATGAAGAAAGTAGTAAAACTTTGAGAGATTGTTTTATAATTAATTTAAAGGAAAATTCCAATCTATCACACATTTATGATGAATTATATTTTGTAACACTTTATAAAATGTCTAGAATGGACCTTTCCTATAGAATTTTTCAGATTAGTGTTTATAACTCAGTACCTACAGAGTAATGAATGACAGCTTCTCTGATACCCCTGTTTTAATTTGTTAATACACAGTTTTGTGCATAGAGGGAGAATACCTCTTTAAAACCCTCTAGCAATCTCTGGCAAAAATAAAAATAAAAATAAATCCTCTAGCAATCAGCTTATGCCCTACAGCATGAGATTTAATTATTCTTTCAGTTTTAGGCTACATTTGATATTATTTCAGAATAAATCCTTATACAATTTGCCATAAAAAAGTATAATGAAAACTCTAAGTAAAATTATCCTTAAAAGATTGAAATAAATCATATTTGAAAGGGTTTGGGGAACCTAACACATATAGATAATCTCAATACTGTGTTGTTTGAAGAGATATTGCTCAATTAGTAATAAATAAGACAGAATATGGAGGCCCATGTGGAACAGAAGAAAACATATATATATTATTTTAGGGATAGAGGGAGAGTTTCCATTTGTATCATTTTAATTTGGAGGAAGTCATAACACCTTTAATAATATACACATTCCCTTTTTCATCAGCTAAATCATCTTTTATCTGCTATAATCCCTTAATCGTTGTTTTCCTGAAGTGTATACTATAGTTTTATCTCTTCAACCAGTGTAATGTATTCCTAAAGCTGTTAATTTCTTGCGCCCCAATCACATATCAAATCCAAAGTGCCCTTCATTATTTTAAAATTTCTTCCCAGTTTTATTGTCCTGTACATTATTAAGTATTTTTCTCCTACTTTTTCTCAGTTTTCTTAAACTTTACCAAAATCCAGCTCCAGTTCTCATTTATATAATTTTTCTTTTTGGAAATGTAAGTGCTTTGAAGTTGCTCTGCTCCCATCTAAAAGAATACACTGATTAAAGGGTAATTTTACTATATACACCTATTTATACATGCAAAATTAGGGGTGAACAAGCATGAATACATCCTCATTACATTTTCATTTAACTAAAAAATAACCTTTTAAGCACATAGAATAGTACAGAGAAATATGTAATAGGAACTCACAGGCTCATAAACATATAAATAGACATTAATGTTTTTCCAGCTTGCTTTCATATTTCTAAAAAAAAAAAAATAGGAAAACCCATATATACTTAAAGACCCTGTCTCTGAGGCACCTGGGTTGCTTAGTCAGTTAAGCATCTGACCCTTGGTTTTGGCTCAAGTCATGACTTCACAGCTTCATGGGTTCAAGCCCCGTATCAGGCTCTGCACTACAGCACAGAGCCTGGTTGAGATTCTCTCTTTCTCTCCCCGTCTCTGTCCCTCCCTGACTTGTGCTATCTCTGTCTCTCTCAAAATAAATAAATAAACTTAAAAAAAAAGAAAAAGAAAAGAAAGATCCTCTCTCCATTTCCCTCCCCTGTCTTCTCCTGAAGCTCTTTTCCCTATAGTGCAAGGCAGCCAATTATCTTACAACACAATCTATTACCCATGAGACACACTGAGCTCCTTTAAAATTTTTTTTTAAGGTTTTTAAAAATTTATTTCTAGGAGAGAGGGAGACAGCGTGAGCAGGGGAGGGTCAGAGAGAGAGGGAGTCACAGACTGAAACAGGCTCCAGGCTCTGAGCCGGCAGTCAGCACAGAGCCCGACGCGGGCCCGAACTCACGAACCGCGAGATCACGACCTAAGCGAAAGTCAGACGGACGCTTAACCGACTAAGCCACCCAGGAGCCCCACACACTGAGCTCCTTTAGACGTAATGCATCCTGAAATGATATTCATTGCACTAATTCAGTCCTACTCTCAACTTGGTACACTCTAACCTTAAAACTAAATTAGATAGTTAACCACCACCTACATACCTTATGTAAAAATCATAGAAGGAAGGTAGATTAATATGAAAGAAAATTGTTTGATTTTTACAGTAGACACAGAATAGAGCAAAGTAGAAGATAGAGGTAGTTTTAAAGTTTGTAATTTTCAACTGATCACAATATCATAAGTTGGTATTTATAACCACCCTCCTTCATTAAGTATTTCATGCTTTCTGGATCACTAGACAATATTTCAACCACTAGAGTACTGTTGTTTTCTCCAGTAGGCTGGGCTTTAGCTTCTTTTCTGAAGGTCCTGAGACTTTAGTGATTTTTTTTTTCTGCATTAGGTTGCTAAAGTCTTCTTTAAATATTTGGCAATGCTTGTAGAAATATTATGAGTTAGTCCAAAGGAACCTCTGAATTTCAGACAGATGTTTTGTGCCTTCAGCCCTATTTCCTTGATCATAATCAGTCTCCCTATTTTCTTCTTGTTTCAGTTGCATGAAGATATACAGTTGTCAAGTAGCAATTTAAACATCCAATTCAATGGAAGAATTTTTTGTGCCTTAGTGAGAGCATTTCTCCCTTGAATACTAAAATAACATAACTTGAAGTTGGAAAAGGAGTGAACAAAAATTTGAAAATATACTATTAAGTATAATAATAAGAAATGCCTCTCCCACTTTTATTCCTTTCTTTCCTGGCATTTGGGATATGAGAGAACAGCATCATATATTGGCTGTCAATTGATAATATCTATTTCTTCTTGAATCATTAATTTGCAAGTGATTATTTCCTCCTGGTAATATAACTACTCAATAAAATAAACTCTTAAACTCTCTCTAAAGCCTGGTGCTTTTGAGTATTGGGATTCATGGAAAGATTAGTGAAGTTCATACGTATATAATCACTTCTTTTACATGAAAATTAGTTATTTGGGCTAAAAGCATATTATGTAGGCTATATAGCAGTAAATAAGGCATTTGGTGAATCTAAAGAAGGTGACAGCTTCTGTACTATTGTTGACAGGGAAGTTACAGATTACTGTCTATCCTGGTGTGGAAAATATCCATATCCTTCATGATGAAATCTGACTCGTGTAATCAACTTACCTCAGATAATTGGCTGGTTCATCTAGTTACAGATGACATATTAGAGATTTAGAGTCAATTTCTGCTTTGGCATATCCACAGCACTTTTCAAGGGTGCTCGTAATCAACTCAATGCCCTTATAAAGATTTCACACTCTGGTATTGGAGGGAACATCATTAAAGAGCCTGAATATGTAGTTGAAGATAAATCTATTCTAACTTTACTATATTTTGAGTATTTTATTTCTTTTGAACTATATAAAAAATATTAGGACTCAACATTATTTGATATAAGGCACTGATAAGTATTCTAGTTTTGGTCAATAAATCAACTAAAGAATCAACTGTCATATTCTGAAACTAGTCTAATAAATCCAGAACATTCATAATTATACCCATATTGATAAATATAGATGAATCTATTTTTTTTTCCTAGGTAGGCCATCACTCTTAGAATTCATCTTTACCTGTG